>MJUU01049299.1:190411-244460 GCA_002080025.1 Modiolus philippinarum
CCACAACCTTTGGGGCAACAGACAGGGCTATTTGATTATTTCAACAAGATTTATGTAGTTTTACTCAGATCTGTTAAAAAGATACCTTAACAAACAATAAAAGCACTCTAATTTATGAATTGGAGCGCACAAAATGGGAGAAATCGCCATCGGCGACATTTTTTCCTGTCTCGGAGATGGTGCCAGAAAGCGTGTTGTTTACATAGAACTACATCTTGAAACTGGTTCAAATTTTCAAGAAATATCTCTCATGACTCACTGAACACAAAAATACCAGTCGATATGAATATTCATGAGGGGAAAAAAATTGTGTCACTTCGTTCCGACCACAAAAAATGTAAACACGAGTCGCTCGCCGACATTTTGTCTCTCGCAACACTCTTGTAATTTTTCAATTTAACACTGGATTTCATCAAAATGAGAGATAAAAATGTGTCAGTCATGTTCCAAATGAACAAAATTTCCCTTCAAAAACATTAACTTGTGTAGTTCCATTTATTTATTAGGATTAAAACGTGCAAATATGAAGGGTGATCAAAACGAAAATTTCTTTAAGCTATTAAGCGCCACCTGGCGGTGACGTCATAGAAAATTATCTCCACTTGGTTTTCTGTAATCTAAACCGCCCATTTTTCTGTCAAATCAAGGAAATGCTTTTCGGCTGATAATTCATTACTGTCAACAAATAATAAAATAATTTAAATCTTTTACAAGTTAAAAATATATCACAGATTTTTACAGAATTAATTAAAAAATATCACAGCTCGCAAAATGTAAAAATATGTTAGCCCAACCCATATCTACAATTAATATCAGTTATTTGGAAATAAAGTAATTCAATACTGGACAATTCCCGGGACTCTAAGAATACTATAAATACAGTCTTTGTTCCGGTGGTTCAAGTCGCGAACTTCATCGCTTAATGACTGAAATAATACAAGAATATAGCATATGCGTTGTTAAAACCTCCCAGAATATTATTAAAATACGTGTTTAAATAAATAGTTTAGTTGAAAATAACCAAAGGTAAGGAGAACAGACCGAAATCTGATCTCTAGGACAAAACTAAACCGTCCTTACCAAAAGTTTTCCAAAGGAATAACAAGATGTTACGAAGAATGTCGCAATATTCGGCTAGCGTGATTAATTTCCTGCAAAATAACCATTTCCCGGATTTATTTACAAACCGGAAGAGTATTTACTTTCAAGACGTATTTCAGCTCAATATAGATAAATAAACATAACCAATTCGAGCACATGGCATCTTATGTCAAATAACGCAAATTTGATCTAAGAAATATCACTCGAACAATCAATGTAACTAAAGGGCAAATTGTAGAACGAAGTAATTTTCAATCGTTAAGGCAAAACCTCCCTGTTTCATTACTAAAACACGTTGGAAATTGTTTATAACTCTTCCGAAATATTCATAATCTAAAGAATTAGTATTTTAGATATTTCAATCTGCAGAAAATATTTAATTAGTCAATTTAAGTTTTAAAGGCACTGTTGTTATACAACACTAATCAAATGAACACGTTACAATTTATTGACCGTCATGCAATGTGAACATGGACGCCTTACCGGATGTGCTTTTCCTGATTCTAATACTGTCTGACGCCGTAAAAAGAAAGATCACTACGTGTCTTGAAATAAATTTTGAACGTTAATACCTTTTTAAATCTGCAACTTTGGCCATCTGCTGTTCTTTTCGTAATTTCTGTACCAACGCATTAGGTAAAATGCGTATTTTTTTTTTAAAGACTTACAAGAACAATAAAAGCCCACGAATTACTATGGTTTTGATACCCTTTTTCATAAATTTCATTTTTGTGGGTTTAAAAGTTGGGTATCTTTGACCTTTATGTCCACTTTATACTCCTAAAGTGAACATTTTCAATTTTTTACTGGATTTATCATTGAATCATACAATGTCAATGTAGGAAAGTCTTACCAAGCTAATCCTAATATTTAGGATTCATCCAGTACATTGCTGCACAATATTGACGATAATTTTGTTTCGAACACTTTTTTTTTGCCATTTTAAAATACCTTTAAATAGTTACGAAAGCTACCTTATGAACCAGTTAAACTTTCGGAAACGTAATACATGAAAATCTCGGGAAACGTATACTTTTAATTTTGCGAAAACGTAATAATTAACATTTGAAAAAATTTCCGGAAAAGTAATGCGCCCCACCAAAAGTATCTAAAAGGGAAAGCCAAAATCAGCTAAGGACTATGCTATGCAAGGGGGATATACTCCATAGTTTTTTACATTTGTTCCTGAAATTTAGATAATGCAAGTTTTAAAATAAAAACGGTTTTCGGGCCTGCACCAAAGTACTGGCTACTGGGTTGGTGAATAGCTTCGGGGACTTACAGTCCTCCAGCAGAGGCATCGGCCCAGTGGTATTAATAATAACAAAATACCGAAGTAACTGTGAATTTAGTTTCTGCATATTCGCATTTCGACAACTTATGTCTCTTCAGTGCAGATCAAATCAAAACATTGGAAATCCATAAACCGAAATATGTGTAAAAGCTGACGGAGAACAAATCACTAAAAGTATCTAAAAAGGAAAGCGAAATCAGCTATGGACAGAGCTATCCAAGAGGGAGATACCCCTTTTTTTGCAAATTTTCCTGAATTTAGATATTGCAAGTTTTGAAATAAAATCGGTTTTCGGATCAGCGCCGAATGTAAAAACATACATTTTCAAAATATGATTTGACATATTAGACCTGCAAGTTAACACAGAAACCCTCCGAAGTTGGAAAACTCGTTATTAATCGGGTAAAAAATAGTAGGAACCGGTTGTTCCGGTCCGATGTCAAATAGGGCACATTCGAACAATGCCTGGTTATACTTGAACTGTTGAAGAACGAGACAAATGTATTCTGTACAATAATGCTTACACGATTCATATTTTTGTCGAAAGATGTCTGTATATACGTTGTTATTGTCCTTTAGCTCCAGACACTAGAACTTTTTTCGGACAATTGGCAGTTTTATTTATGTTTATAGACGAATTTCAAATTTCATTTTATGAATGAATTACCCCGATTGACCTGAGGTCAATCGGAGTAAATTGCGTCATATAACATTGTGACGTCCAAAAATCTATATTGTGACGTCAAAATTTTCCGGGAAAATTCACCAATTGGAAACTCGTCTATTGATGACCCACATGCATGAGTGAAAAAATAACATGTATGTAGCGTTGTTTGTTCGACAATTAATAAACCGCTCAAACAGGTACCAGTGGCCGTCTTGAACTTCTACTTTGAGGTAAGAGCAGAGTTCATTGTTGAAGGCCTCAATGTCACTTCAAAATAGAGAACAATCAAAGCGTTGTTTCATAGCTTGGTTCAACCATATATTTGTATAGGTTGTGTTACACCTTAAGTGTTGAGTCCATAAAAAGATTACCCGTACAAGAAATATATGTTCTGAATGTATTTCAGCTATGTAGTACTTGTTCTCAAGAGAATTTCTCATACGAATATACTATCATACTTTCAAATTTTGACATTTTATTTTTTATTATTATTATTAATCTTTTTTAATTATTATTATTATTATTATTATTATTATGACTACCTATTCATAGTGTTCACATCTCATTATTTAATAATGCATAGTTTTCTTATAATCGACTTGATGAGTGCCCTGTATTATTATGTATGATGTAATTCTCCACTAGATTGAGAAACTAGTGCTTTTGTCGGGGAACAGATGACAGCAGTTGTAAGAGCAGGGTGCCAGTTTAACTTATTTTAGTCGACTACGCGGTGTGTTAAAAGGAACATGGATGTAGCTCTGATCGACATTTGGGAGTCCGCTTTTACCGGTACTTAGGTAAAACTTACTATGTGATATGAGCTTATTGTTGAAGGCATCATGGCGACATCAAGATTAAGAACAGCAGTTACAGTATCAGAGTTGCTCTATTGCTTGGTTCTACCATGTTTTTAGAGACTTTGTCTCATTTGCATATACTCCACATCTTTAATATATATAAAGTATTCTCTTCATTTTTTGTGAAATTACTGATACAAACTACTCAAATACGACAAGTGTTTTTGCAACAACCAAATAACAAATCATAATTACGGGCTGATTCAAAACAACAAATTAAAAACTACCTCCCTTTAAATATTCTTTGACCTCTTAATTCTGTTGACAATTTGGGATAGTCACCAATTTCATGGGCGTTAAATTTTTTATTATTATGCCGAACAAACATTAGAATTAATATTCCACTTTTTAAATTATGAATAACATATATTCGGAAAATTTCAATATGTTAAATGTTACTGATATGGGTTTTTGTCCGTATATTTAGTTCTTTCAGTTTCATTTTTCACAATTGACTCAGTCCTGTTGCCAACTGAATTTTACTGTTGTTACGATTGTTTTTTGATTTATCACATTGGCTGTAGGGGGAAGGGTTGGACCCAATAAAACTAGTTTAACCCCGCCGCAGCAGGTTTGCGCCTGTCCTAAGTCAGGAAATTTATTAAGCCTTTGTGTCTCTTGTCTTTTTTCTAGTTAGTTTACTTTATGTCTATAGGAGTCTAGGATGATGTTTGATTACTCTTTATTCAGGGGCCGACTCCGACCTACCGTTGGGTGTGGGGTTTTCTCACCGTTCATTGAAGATCTTACGGTGGCTTTGAGTTGTTATTACTCCCTTTTGGGTCGTTGTCTCTTTGACACATTCCCCGTTTCCCTTCTTTTTTCTATTTTCACTGGATGTGGTGTTCCATAGACGTCATACCTTTCGGAGGTTAATCACCGGTGAATAATAGAGTTGTTCCACTGACCTTGTAACTTTCTGGAGTTATTTATTTCAACAATAAAGCAAAACATATAAAGTTTATGTCATGGCATGCGGCTATCTCTAAACCAATAGAATTATTATGTAGGGTACTTGTATACTCAGATGAATTATGAAAAAAACAGTCATGTAAAACAGTTTAACTATGCGCATTGACAAATTCTGAGAGATGAAATCTTATTATAGATTATTTAAGACGAATATATCGTATTTGATAAACATGAAAAATAAGATTATACAAATTTATACTTAACCATTCCTAAATCCATTGTGAAACCGTTTTACCACTTACAAAATTTGAATAATTTGGTCTTTCTTTTTCTCTTAATCAGTTTTGAAAATCGGAAGTTATGATATTTTAGTATTGAAAACTATTGAAAGTTTTTAATCGGTTTTCAGTGGTTTTGTCTAAAGAACTAACAGGCACGTCGCCAGATGGTTATAGGGGAATACCCTGTCTATACAGGATAGTCAAACCGTGATTCATTGGAAGCATATGGTGTGTAGAGAAATGCCACGCCCACGTTAAAAGATCCCTTCTAAATCTTTCGAAAAGAGCATTCTCTTTAGGCTTAATGAAAGGAACAATTTTCTGTCCTTATCAATTTCTCCCTTTTTCGAGTGGCAATCAAGTGTAATAGTGCTGCTGTCTCTTCCACGTGTATTTTTTCTTTTTATATTTTGAATTTATTAACTTATTCTTGTCATGATATAGCTCAAATACCGCTGATTAATGAAACATTTAATGAAAGTAATTATTTTAATTTAATCAATTTGACAAATTATAAATTTGATATATTTGAGGAGGTGTCAGCTTGTGGTTTGTGTTTATGGGTTTGTTACGGGCTTGGCTGACCGACAGCACCACTTGTGGATCTATAAATTCTGGAACAAGGGCCTGAAACAATGCGTAACAAACTTCTGTAATTTCAAATTTACTGTTTAATCATCAAAAGCGCATGAAGAAGTCATATATACAATAAAACAATATCAATACAAGCATAACAATCATAGTGATAAATGTGTATTTGATATGTAACTACCATACGCCCAGGTTATTTCCACCGATTGACGTAGTGAGGTTTTTTGGTCCCAGTTTTATTTTCACTACGTCCAAAAATAAACTGTGAATTCGATGTAAATTTAACTTTTTTTTCGTGGCCGGGTGTGTTACCTAAATCATAGGCAACTCCGAACTGAAGATAATACAATTATAACAATATTTATACCTTTTAAAAGATAAAGCACTTAATTTAGTAAAGTCAATATTAGATAATAGAGTTAATTGCTAATGAGATTAACGAGCTGTCACTAAAGTCTTTTTCGAGTCCCGACATTTATGTTATTTTTTTAATACAATGGATAAGCAGATAAGTAATGAAAACTGTGAAGATTAGAAAAAAAAGTACAAATAATAAAATACTTTGAAATTGCAATTATAATGTCTTAATCTAAAATATCAACGGAAGTTGTCACCATGACAGAGGACCAAGTGACCGAGTCTTCAAACTAAATCTTACGGACAAATCCCTCACTTGTAAGTGGTCTGCTTCATATCAAATCCTTGGCAAAATCATTACATTTCATTAGGCCAAAACCTTTAACTGGGCAAGTTAAGTATAGAATTTGTAAGTTAAAGGCGGGGGGGGGGGGGGGGGGGGGGNGGGGGGGTGGTGGTTGAGGATTAATTTTCTGATTATTTATCAACCGAATTCTTTTGAAGATGACGTTCTAAATCATTGTACATTAATGTATATGGACATTGCTTTGAAGTATTTTTCAGGAGGGCGATACATACTCAGTTAATGAGTCTCTAGTTGTTGGTATGGCAATGCTTCAAACTCACATTGTAAATGTAATTCTGTCAAAACACAGGTAAAAAAACTAGAGGCTCACATGAGCCTGTATCGCTCACCTGGTGACTGGTTTTATTCATTGTCACCAATCACCAATAGACCACCCATTCATACTATAAATCAGTTCACCATATGTTACATTTTCACTCTTGGATGAGGTACAAACTAAAAATCACAAACTTTGGAAGAGAAGGAATCACCCAAAGACAATTGTAACCAAGTTTGGTTCCAATTGGCTCAGTAGGTGCAGAGGAGAAGACATTTGAATGCATTTTCCGCAGAGTCCCTAGGTTAAACTATGTTCCACGCTGGCGGCCATCTTGGATGAGGTAAGAACGTAAAAATCACAAACTTTAAAGGGGACCACCCAAGGACTATTGTGACCAAGTTTGGTTCAATTTGGCCTGGTAGTTTCAGAGGAGAAGATCTTTGGATGCATTTCCCATAGGGTCCCTATGTCAAACTAAGTTCCCTGCTGGCGGCCATCTTGAATGAGGTATGAACATAAAAATCACAAACTTTGAAGGAAACATCTTAAGACTATTGTAACCAAGTTTGGTTCCAATTGGCTCAGTGGGTTCAGAGGAGAAGTCATTTCCCATAAGGTTCCTGTGTTAAACTGTGCTCCACGCTGGCAGCCATCTTGGATGAGGTACAAACGTAAAAATCGCAAACATTAAAGGGGACCAACCAAGGACTACTGTGACAAAATTTGGTCCCCAATGACTCAGTGGTTTCAGAGGGGAAGATCTTTGAATGCATTTCCCATAAGGTCCTATGTTAAACTATCTTCCCCGCTGGCGGCCATCTTGGATGAGATGCGAACTGCTGGACATATGTAAAAATTGTAGTTCTGGAAAACCTCAACACTTTTGCAATTCACATTTAACCTTTATCTCAAACAGTTTTTGAAATAAAAGTAAAAACGTTAAAAAATTGTGAAAATTTTAAAAAAAAAGCGGCAATAACTAACAATGTGGGTTGTCAGATTTTCTTCAAAATTGCAGGACATGTAGATCTTACAATGCTGACTATTTTTGTTATATCAACTTCACGTCTATCTTCTACCATTTTCAATATATAAGACTAAAAGTAACGAAAAACTGTAAAATTTTACGGAAAAGGGGCAATAACTCCAAGACGGGTACACGGATATTCTTCAAAATTGCCGGGCAGGTAGATCTCATCATGCTGATCCTTTTTACCTCTGTCAGAATTTTGCTATCTGTAATGGTTTTCGAGTAATTTGCAAAAAAACGTCAATTTACCCCTATGTTCTATTTTTAGTAACAGCGGTCATGTTGTTTGGTCTGCGGACATAAAAATCACAAACTTGAAAGAGCATACCCTGGTGATGACTAGGCCAAGTTTGGTTAGTATTGCCCAGTAGTTTTAGAGGAGATGATCTTTGAATAAAAGTTAACGGACGGATGACGGACGCCGAGTGATTGCAAAAGCTAACATGGCCTTTGGCCAGGTGAGCTAATAAAAGCTTTAAACATAACTTCACATTACGGAGTTAAATACATCAATGCAGCCAGGAAACAAGCAAATGTACAATAAAACCATCTCAATTTCTTGATATTGGTAAAGAAAAGGCGATCTTTGTTCTGATTTTTTTTTTCGCAAAGAACGAAACTTAAAAAAAATAAAATCTTTCGTAACCGCCGTATGAAGATGTAGTTAGCTTCGTTTGTTTGTCCGTAAGGCACACTTTTCTTGTGACTCAAACACTTCCTACATTTTTGGATTAAGGGATTTAATTTTATTGTAGAATTGTTGCATATAGAAATAATATTTCGGACTTTTATAACTTTTTTTAACAAGAGGCTCTTAGATGTAGATTTTGATAAAGACCGAAGATGTGGATTTTGACACATGCGACGCGAACTCCTCCTATCACTAAGGACCTACATTTTTGTATGAAGCGATTCAAAATTGTTGCAAAATTTTTTACATATAGTCTGTAGCTGCGCAATAAGCCTTTAATATCCAACCGGAATTTTGGCATTTAATCTTATATTTTTGCAAGTGTATGGAAATATTTTAAAATTCAGAATGCTTAAGTTTTCTAAATTGTGATTCAAATTTGGAAAATATAATGAAAGTCTCAACATTCTACCCAGAAACCATATTTTTAGATTTTTTTTTCCGATTACGATGAACATTTAAGTAGCTAATTTCAGAAATATTTTATTCAAATTTCTGAAATTGTCAGCACTACTTTTTTAAGACTTTTTAGGGGTTGGCCCA
This sequence comes from Modiolus philippinarum, assembly GCA_002080025.1. Classification (NCBI taxonomy): domain Eukaryota; kingdom Metazoa; phylum Mollusca; class Bivalvia; order Mytilida; family Modiolidae; genus Modiolus; species Modiolus philippinarum. Next base: position 199,365 of record MJUU01049299.1, read on the forward strand.
TTTATACATATTTCTTAACTTGCTGTCGTCCTGATATAACAGTAGGTAAAATAATTAATTTGAAGGTGGCCTTATTGCATTTTACGAACTTTCTTAAAGACAATACTGACAAAATATTGAACGATTTGTTGAATGGAAAGCTTAATCCACTAAAAAGAACAAGACATATAGGTAGATTACAGACGAAATGTGGGTAAGTTCCGTGTCTCAGATGGCTTGTATATTGTAGTTATGTAAGGATAATCTTAGTAATATAGAGGCATCGGTAAACCTGAGACTTTTAGTGTCAATAGTTCTTATAATAACGGTAGATAATGTACAGAACTTGTTTTAACAAATAAAGTTGTGTTGACTGTCGCGTTAAATTTTGTTACACATTTTACTGCAATGTATGAACCTGTTGACTTATGGAATGGAGTTATGAAACATTTAGTCTTAAATTGGTCAACAAAATCATTGTGATGGACATAAAATGTAATGACACATCAGTTCTTATAGTTTCTCATTAGTTTTTGCGTTGAAGTGGTGTATCTAACTGGAAACTACATATAATTGATACAGCTTCTATCAATTTGATTAACTAGTGATGAAAATATAAAACTTAGAAGCGTATATTGGTCTGCCTTTCGTTGCTTATTAATACGTTTCAGCATTAAAATACGAAACGTCTGTGCTTGATATTGCAAGAATTCGTCTTATTGAAAAAAGTTTATTGCTTTATACGAAATTTATATAATTTTTTTTTTTTTCATTTTACACCTTTTCGTTTATAAAACAACGGCCATAGAATATCGAAGGAACAAAGCACACGAAAATCAAAGTCCAGAGACAAGGCAAAAGCAAGAACACCAGAAGACAGAAGACCAAAGACACTACATGCCCACCAAACACACAAACACTACATATACAACACAAAAAACTAAAGTACTAACAGTGTGAACTCTTACAAAAAAAAGAGTGACATATGGTGCTCCGGAAGGGTAAACATGTCCAACTCTGTATACAGCACCTGTCACATTGTCAGTGGGTCAATCCAGGGTAAAGTCAAACCCGGTAATGTCAAATCTGGGAAGACGTGAATTTAGCTGAAAATTTCAATTTTCATTTGTGACACTGACATTTCATATCTATCTGTGATATCATGGAGACGGCCATAGAATTTTTGAAGGAACGAAAGTAACAATGGCTGAACATATCCCTGACTCAGCAGTTTTAGTGACAGTGCTTTTGCTCTTTCTAAAAAGTCACTGTATGAACTGCACGCTCTACAGTAACGAATTAATTGTGAAATATACACTCCATATGCTGGGGAGGTAGGTACATTGCTGCAAATAAAATCATCGTGATTAAGCCTTGTTCCGCATATGTAATATTGAACAATGCCGTCCTATCCCTATTGTCTTTTGAAAAAAAAAAAAAAAAAAACGCGGTCTTTAAATTCGACAAAAATATGTTCGATAAAAAGAGCGAACATCTTGAGAACGTCATTTTGAGTGTTTGATTTATTATTGTCGTTAATAACAAATTATCTGTTGTCTTTCCAAACTTATATTTAGAATTTATATCTGTGTTCTCCAGTTTAAGTGCAGAAACATTGATTTATAGATATTACTGCTTTCAGTTCATTGTATTTCAGGGTTGAATAAGAGATGGTAGAAAAATCAAAAGCTTGAAAAGGGTCAAACTAGTTCAGGATTGATATTCAATGATATCTGCGGAATTTTTAAGTATCTACAACTGATGAACTCTGCTTTTGGGTTAGGTATTCTAACAGTATTTGTTCAGTCCATCTTTGACTGCGGTCAATAGATTAATAAGGAGCTTAGATAGAGATTTCGAAGGGCATCTGGAAATGACCCCGATTCTATGGATTCTTAATAAGTTACGTGCCCAGTAAATGTAAGGGAGGTGATTGTTTCTACATCGGCCTTGATGCCAAAAGATGCTAAAACATTAGTGCAATTTCAATCTCGTCCCTCGATATTGTAGTGTGGTAACAGTAGGGTTTCCCGATGAATTGTCAATTTCAGTCTTTTTAACAAGGCAGTCGATAAAGTTTTTCTTATGTACAAAAAGTATGTTTTAATATTTTACAAAATAATATGAAGTAAATGAACATGAGACCCTAACACATATGTAAATTCCAACTGCAATAAATTTTAATGAGCTGTATGGCCATTTTGAAATTAAAATAATGAAATCAAAATTTACCTAAGTATGCAATAAACTTTCAATGAAAATAAAAATTACTTAAAACTAAAATACGAAATTACAGTCTATAAAATTCACTTCATTTGCGACAGTTCAGTTCATATGGCGAATGCAATAAAATTGTCTTTAACTTTACGCTTTTTGCATATAACTCAAAAAGTAAGTTCACGATAATAAAACATAGCGCAAAAAATAAAAAATAAAATTACTTTTACAATCAATCAATTTGTACTACTTCTTGATGTCCATTTCTTGATGCGATTCACGGCTACACGTTTTGCTAATTGGTCCTCTTTAAGTTGAGTATCCTCACATCTGCTGAATTCATCATTTGCATTTGCATTTAACTCTAACGGGTACAGTTTTGATATCGGTCTGGACCATTTATTCTCCTTCAAATCACTGATCTTATAAGCCCATCTCGCCCTTCGTTGAATTTTCCCACAATTCCTAGTTTCATTGATGTCTGGGGCTGTCATCGCATATTTAAACCACGTCACAATTTCGAATATTCTGTTAATGTTTACCACATGTGTTGATATTCTCTCAACGACGTCAACAATTTTTAATCAACTGACTTTGAATTTTGTACATTTTATTTGCAGTTAGATGTGTAACGTCTATTCCAAAAGTTTCGTTTATTGTACTGTTACTAGGGTATGGTAATGAAACTTTTTTTCTTCGAAATAAAGGTTCTATGTGGTCAAAGTGACTTCATCCAACGGATCTATATAAATGTATGTAAACGGGCGATCGTTCATGATAGATTCCACTTCTGTTAGTACTGTACGAAGAATGACAAATGATCGTCCAAGCACCTTCCGTACATAGTTTTTGTCAATCCACTTAACCTTTCCCAAAACCCACCATAAAATGGGGCTCTTTTTGGAATGATTTTCCAAATATGTCCTTGGTTGTGGAGTGCTTCTTGAAGAGTTGTTGAGAAAGTTAGTTGTTTAATTTCTTTAGACGAAGCTAAGAATGTAGTGGCATTGTCAGAAATCATAACTTTTGGAACGAATCTAGTGTTGATCGACATTTAGCAAAGAATTCCACTCAAACCGGTGCTAGGGGCAGTCTTGAACTTCTTATGAGGTATGAGCAGAGATCATTGTTGAACACCTCATGGTGACTTCAAGACGAAGAACAGCTATAAAAGCGTTGTTCCATTGCTTGGTATTACCATGTATTTGTAGAGACTTTGTCTCATGTACACGTACTCCAAATCCTTTTATTGCTTATATATATTCTTTTCTCGTTTGTTCATTACTTTTCCTTAGATTAAATGCACCAGTAAAATCAACACCAGTTACCGTAAATTGCGATGATACTCGCAAATGGTCTTGCCCTAGAGGCAGAGGTTCCAGTTTGTTGTATGGTAGTCTTGTTAACTTTTTGGATGCATACCACAGCTTTACATCATGACGTCAAAGAAAAGGGGGGTTGTCAAAACAGCCTCCATACTAAATATGCACCTTTTATTTTCACATTTGACATCTATATATCAACACAAACTTTGCAATAAAATACAATTTCTGGAATATTGTTTCATTCATGAAAAATATTGTTGAAACCTAAAGAGTTGACAAAACTATCATCTGGCATCCTAAAAATGAACAATATCAAATGATTTCGGTGAAGAATAGCTTAGAGCTGGAAAGAAATCGGCCTCCTTTTTTTCAAAATCATTTCGAAGATCTTTATCTTGCATTTTATGGTACGATCGCTGTCTTCCAAAAAAGCTACATTAACTTGAAGTGAAATTGAAATATCCCCACATGCTAATACAGGAAGTTTAGCGAATAGTCTCCCTGTACAAAATCTAAAGATAAAAAAGATTTAAAACTCTTTTCTCTATTTTAAAGTGGATTTAATTTGAAGAAAAAACTCATATAAACACAACAATTATCAAAACTAAGTCATTTTTATTTCTTATATAGAAATAGTAGGTATCCCTTACCTATCCCGTGATATTCTGAAAGGAAAACCCATTGAATTTAATGCGAAACTGTGTTACCCATCCTACAAGGTATACATTGCTTAATAACAGTCTTCGGTGTTTGACGTATTTGTGGTATCCAAGGTTGGAAAAAGTATTGGAAAACTTTGCCGAATCTGTTATCGAAGCGTTGTGTATTCGGCCTTTACAACGAATCATTTTTTTCTCATCAATGTAAAGTTCAAGTTGTTTTCACAAACAATGTTTTGGTCTTGCCTTTTGTTTTAAATCGCTGAAAATGTCCACAAATTCTTGTTCCTGACAACCTAGTATCCAGCTCACTGATGGGTTCTCTATTTCAGCTACCGATAATCGACAACAAGTCGTTGTTTTCTTATGCAATTTCTAGTATAGATCATTACATCAGCCGTAGCATATAATAATTTGCTAAGCCTGTCGTATCTAGACATGTCCATGATTTTTTAAATTTTCATTTTCGATAGTTCATTGTCTACAATTACATTCGTATTTTAATCATTTTCATCATCGGCTACAGTTATGGGAATTTGACTGTTCAACTTCATAGTTGTTGTTGTCGTGAATCCATTTAGGTCCTGAAAACCATAGTTCAATGTGTTAGTTTCTGCAAATTCGTTCCTCGTGATAGTAAGTCTGCCGGATTCGGACTCGTCAGACAGTATCTCCAAGTGTTGTTTTGAGTAAGATCTTTGAATTCTTTGACTTTTTTTATGATCGTATTTAATGGCTCCATTGAGTTATTCCATGCTAATTCAATTTGACTATCAGTCCATAGAACAGCTTTAGAAACATTAACCTCGTCTCAATCAATTTCTTAGTCTAGCTCCAATAAGTGGTCCGAGTAACTCAAGATTTGGAATTGTTGACTCTTTCAGTGGTGCTGTCCTTGATTTTGCCATTACAAGTGAACGGTTTTGTCCTGTAACTAAGTATACACAAGCTCCGTACTCTCTGATGCTCGCATCGGTAAAAACACGAGGAACGGCTTTTTTCGTATTGAAATCGTGATCATCTTTGTTAATACAAAAATAAAAAAATACCAAAGTTACTGTTAATTTATTTTCTGCATATGCGCATTTCGACAAATTATGTCTCATCAGTGCAGATCGAACCAAAACATTTGGAAGTCCAATAACAAAAAAAACCCAAAAACAAAAACAAAACAAACAAACAAAAACGTGTAAAAGCTGATAGAGAACAAATAACCAAAATGATCTACATACAAAAGCCAAAATTCAGCTAAGGACACGGCTATGCATGAGGGAGATACTCCTTAGTTTTAAACAGAATTTTGTAAAATTTAGATATTGCAAGTTTCAATAAAATCGGTTTTTCGGTCGGCATTGAAGTACGGAGACTAACAGTCCTTCAGAAAAGACATCGGCCCACTGGTAAGAAATAAAAAATACCGAAGTTGCTGTTAATTTATTTTCTGTATGGCACGCAATAGTAACAAAAATGCTTTATACCTAGTATTTCGAACGGAAAGTAGGGTTTTCGTGCGAAATACTAGGTACTACGCACGTTAAACATGGGTTTCCGATCGGTATACATAGTTTTCGACGAAAACCCTAGTTTTCGATTGAAATTGAACGGAAACTAGGGGTTTGCGACGGAAACCCATAGTTTCCGATCGGTATCGTTAATTCGAGTTTAAAGCGAAAACGCTATTCATAGTTTTAGCCAATGAGAAACGAGAAACGGAAATCGCTATTTGATATTTTTCGTTCGTCCAATCAGAAACGGAAAAGTATTCAGAGTTTAATCAAACCAATCAGAATCGTTTTTTTTTCTGCTTATCGCTTATATTTCTCTCTTTTTTATTCAAATTTCGTAACTTTTATTTATTTTATACATTTTGATATTATAAATTACCAAATAGAGTTAATTATCAAATAGAGTTGTATCTTTGACAAATTTAGGTGCGAATGGATATCAGATTCGCGAGTCCTGAGAGGATTCGATCTCGACTGTCTAAATTCACCTTCACCAGTTAAAAGTTGTGAAATATCGCCGTTTTAGACTTAGTTTAAAAAGAATATTCAATTTAACTAATCTATAGAGCAAAGATTTTTATTTTCATATAACTGGATTTGTACTGTGTTTCGAAATTAAAGAAAATCATGAAATTTTGTATGAAAAATAAATAATTTGATAAGCAGTTAAAAAAAACAAAAAATCGGTCTTATAAATGATCAAAACAATTCAGTAATTTAAAACTTTTACTTCATCATATCCTTTCCAAGGAGGTTTATAATTTGGAAGTTAAAAATTTAATGAATGTTAGCATTTAAGAGGAATGAAAAGTATAATTTTAAGTTTGCGGTTTAAACTTACTCTATAAAAATGACAAAAACAATAAAGTGTTTTGAAAATTTTACTTCATTATATCCTTTCGAAAGAGTTTGATATGTTGGGAAATAAAAAAAATTGAAATTTAGCATAGAATAGACATAATAGTTACATTTTTTTTAATCAGTGGTTCAAAATCAGTCTTTAAAAATGACAAAAACAATTCAGTGTTTTGAAAATTTTACACCATAGTATCCTTTGGGAGGAGTTTTATAATTCCCGAACCAAAAACTTGATGAATTTTATCATTAAAAAGATATGAAAAGTAAAATTTTAAGTGGACGGTTTATACTAACTCTTTAAAAATGTCAAAAAAGTTAAGTGTTTTGAAAATTTTACATCATTATATCCTTGCGAAGAAGTTTGATATGTTGCGAAATACAAAAATTATCAAATTTAGCATAGAAAAGGTATGGAAAGTAAAATTTTGAAACAGCGGTTTAAACTAAGTCTATAAAAATGACAAAATCAATGCAGTGTTTTGAAAATTTCACACCATAGTATCCTTTGAGAGGAGTTTTATAATTCGCAAACCAAAAACTTGATGAATTTTAGCATTAAAAAGATATGAAAAGTAAAATTTTTAGTCGACGGTTTATACTAACTCTTTAAATATGTCAAAAAAAGTTAAGTGTTTTGAAAATTTTACTTCATTATATCCTTGCGAAGAAGTTTGATATGTTGCGAAATACAAAAATTATCAAATTTAGCATAGAAAATGTATGGAAAGTAAGATTTTGAAACAGCGGTTTAAACTAAGTCTATAAAATGGCAAAAAAATTCAGTGTTTTGAAAATTTAACATCATATCCTTTTGAAGGAGTTTTATAATTCGCGAAGCAAAAACTTTATGAATTTTAGCATTAAAAAGGTATGCAAGTACAATTTTTAGTCTGCGGTGTAAACTAGCTCTTGAAAAATGACAAAAAAAGTTAAGTGTTTTGAAAATTTCACATCATTATATCCTTGTGAAGGAGTTTGATATGTTGCGAAATAAAAAAAATCTTCAAATTTAACATAGTATAAGCATGCTTTGCTGTAAAAATCTTACTTTTCATACATATTCTATGTTAAATTTGAAGATTTTTTTTTATTTCACAATGTTCACTGATATCCATTCGCACCTAAATTTGTCAAAGATACAACTCTATTTGATAATTAATTTATAATATCAAAATGTATAAAATAAATAAAAGTTACGAAATTTGAATAAAAAAGAGAGAAATATAAGCGATAAGCAGAAAAAAAAAACGATTCTGATTGGTTTGATTAAACCCTGAATACCGTTTTCCGTTTCTGATTGGACGAACGAAAAATATCAAATAGCGATTTCCGTTTCTCGTTTCTCATTGGCTAAAACTAAGAATAGCGTTTTCGCTTTAAACTCGAATTAACGATACCGATCGGAAACTATGGGTTTCCGTCGGAAACCCTAGTTTCCGTTCAATTTCAATCGTAAACTAGGGTTTTCGTCGAAAACGATGTATACCGATCGGAAACCCATAGTTAACGTGCGGTATACCTAGTATTTCGCACGAAAACCCCTAGTTTCCGTTCGAAATACTAGGTATACCGCATTTTTGTTACTATCGCGTGCCATATTTCTGCATATGCGCATTTCGAAAAATTATGACCTCATCAGTGCAGATCGAACCAAAACATTTGGAAGTCCAATAACAAAAAAAAAACGTGTAAAAGCTGATAGAGAACAGATGACCAAAATGATCTAAATAGGAAAGACAAAATTCAGCCAAGGACAGAGCTATGCATGAGGGAGATACTCCTTAGTTTAAACAGAATTTTGTAAGATTAAGATATTGCAAGTTTCAATAAAATCGATTTTACGGTCAGCACCGAAGTACTGACTACTGGGTTGGTGAATACCCTCGGGGACTAACAGTCCACCAGCAGAGGCATCGGCCCAGTGGTAATAAATAAAAAAAAATAACACATAAACATTGAAATTTCAGTCATAGCTTTCTGTGCATCTCTGTACAGTTCAATTCATTGTTGTTTAAGGTGTGTAGATAGTTGCTCATCCCAGTCTAAGTTTGGTTCCACAACTGTTGCATAAATATTTTCATTTTAACTGTGGCTGATAAATCCTAAAGAATGGTATATATTAGATGACTGGCGTAATTCACCTCTTTTTTGTTTCAGTTGTTCATATGTGTTCAATATTTCACATGGATTGGCGTATGTCAGGGTGTCCGATTCAACTGTCCAAGCCATTCCCAGAACTTTGATAATCTTGTTGTTTTCTTATCTGTCGCTGTTCGGTCGCCAAGTTTCTTGATATTTGATCTTCATGATTTTAGGTTAAATTCTGCATTTGTGAAGATTGGTCTGACAGTAGAAATCTGAACTTGTTCCTCGGACGGGAAGCTGGAAATACTACTATCTACGTACAAATCGTGCGTTAGTTTTCCAGTCAAATTGCATTCATTGTCTTTCAAATATTTTATAAGAACGGCATTTAGGATGAACTAGGAACTTTTTTTTGCAAAAAAAAAATAATAATAATAAATAAATAAATAAATAAAAATCTTTAAAATCTTGAAACCTCTTTCTCCTGTTCTTCAAGACCTACATCGAGGAATACTTTCTAAATATCCGTTGCCACAGCGCATTAATTGGCGCGAAATCAAAGTAGTATTGATGTAATATCATTGAGATCTAGTGGTATGTTGAGTAAGCAGTCGTTGAATCACGGGCTGTGGTAACTTTCTCTGCAACTGCAGTCATAAAGTATTTTAATCTTTCTTTGTGATGATGTGGTATGTAATCAGTAGGAATGGTATCTTCTACATTCTCTACAAACCCCTTTCTGATTTGTTCTCTAAAAAATTCTCCATATTTAATTAGCATTTGTGGCTCTTTCTGTAGTCTGTTTACATTTTCCGTTTTCCTATATGCAATGTTACGATTTAACGGTAATTCGGGATGGTCGTCTCTCCAAAGTATCTTTGCAAAATAGCGATTTTCAATAATTCGAATTGAAGACTCCTCATACTGTTTTTGAAATTCTCGACGAAATGAAGTTTTCTTGTTTTCATATTCAGTTCCAATATTCTCCCCCCCCCAAAAAAAAACTCTCTTTATCGACTTCTTCTCTTACGTGCGATGTTCAGCATGGATATGTTCGTATTCAAGCTGGCCCCTGTACACGGTCCCGATAGAAGGTGACCGATTTTAGATTTGACCGCTGTTGGTCCATCTCCCCCAATATCTTCGTCTTCGACATTATTCCATTATTGATCAACACAAATCAGTAATCCAATTCCAAATATATCGTCAGTTACGGTGTGCGCTATCTTAAGGTTTAATAGATATGGTAATTTTCTCGCAGTTTGAACGTATGTCTTCAGCGGTGCAGCTATCTCCTTAACGATTAATACGCCAGGCAATACATATTTCCAATCAGTAGTCTGTAATAATATCTTTACAGTTTCGAGATGCTGAATTTTACCATTCTTTCCATTGTCTCCAAATCCAGATAACGTAACAGTTTCTCTACCGTATGGCTGTAAGTCCAGCTTTTTTTCTAAGTTTCTGCTTATAAATGTTCTCCGAGTGTCCGCATCAAAAAGAATGTTTGCATCCACGGTTTGACTTCTGCTGAAAGTTACTGACGCGACTGCGGTTTTAAGCAATAGATTTGGACGTAAAACAATATTGAACGATTAGCAAACAACTGAAGTTTCGGGTTCATTAATTTCATGACTTTCACTTTGTGCAGTACACGTATTTTTTTTATCCGACCTATTTTCATTCTTAACATCTGTATTGCATAAACTTGTATGATGGCGCTTACTGCATTCTTGCAATTAGATTTTGACTTACAATTAGCAACGGCATGTTTTCCTGGATAATTAAAACAAAAAAAAGGTTGTCCCTCTTTACAATCTAAATGCGTGCAATAGTTTTCGTATTTCGTACATTCACATGAGTAATGTGTAGCACAAGTAAAATACATTAACCATACTTTGCATGACTTTTGTACTTGTATGAAACGTAGCTGTAGCAGGTACTCTGTACTACAAGTGGTGCGTATTCTCGATTCAAGTATTGTAAGTTCCTTAAAATACTACGGCGTAACTGATCATCTCACAATAGATATGTTGTTTCGTGATCAAGTGTCAAGTTCTGACAGATTTATGCTGGTAATTTATTTAACATAACAGACTAGAAATGCCCAATACGATTCCCCTGTCTGCCCGAGTGACTCTCATACCCTAATATACCTCTCAACGTTGTCATTATACCATTTAAGACTGTTAAGGGTGTATTTTGATGAGTTTAGGTCTAGCGGTTCTGGCATATATGATTGGCGTAACTTATGTGTTTGTCCAAATCTTTCATGAAGAAGTTTGACAACTCTTTTGGTAATTAGTATTTATGAGTCCAAAGCCAGCCGGGGGGGGGGTTAACTCTCTAGAAAAAATTACGGGGACGTGCGGTTGGGGGTCCAAAATTAGTACCCGGATTAATTTCAAAATATTATCGAAATCCATACCCGAATAAATACTGTTATTATGTAACCCCCTAAAAACTAAATTAAAGTGAAAATTCGGCCTGTTTATAGATGAGACGAGGGAAATCCTAAAATGTAGCATATTAAACGTTTATTCACAATAAACTGACTACTTTTCATACATCTTCTCATAATTTTGATTCCAATTGGAAAATACTGCCCTAATTAATACCAGTTGAGATGAAAATAGACCCCTAATATTTATGAAAAGGGCATATATGAGTATCAAATTAATACTAGAATTTGCCAAAAAGCATATACCAATAAATAGGAAGTTACCCATCCCCACCCCCCCGACCTCTAGCATTAAATTTTTGCAAACGTAGTGTTTCCATGTAGTCTGAGGAATTCCAAAATGATTGCCACTCTATTTAATAGATTGTAAGTGTGATTTTGGGAGCTTCTGAAAGTCACTGCATACTTAACTTGAGCTTGAACGAAATATACTGAAGCGTACAATATTACGCTTATGTGCGACGAGCAGTAGTTGAGATTGCGTGTTCTCTTGAAAATTAATTTGAGTACAAGAGCTACTAGCAGTTGGGTTAAGATTTGATGTTTTGACTTTCAAAGTTTTACGAATTTGCTGTAGTTTTGAGTCCATGTTATATTTATACTCATTTGCATCAAGTATCTCTGCTTCCGAATCCTTTTCATCTGCACCTATCCACAATTTTAGAATATCTTGGTTCTCCTTTAAATTTGCAGTGTCAATGTCAAAATCTTAAGCATCAAGTTACTTTCATAATTTCCATTTTAGAGTTTTCTCTTCAGTTCTTTGGAGAATCCGTGAAATTGCGCTAAGACGTCCTGCACGAATAGATTTACGTTTGGATGTCATATACTCTGGTCAAAGGCACCAAAACGTAAAGCGGTTGTGCTATTTCAGTATGAAAAAACAGAAAGACACATGAATTGCTTGAATGTATGTTCGAAACCTAAAATGTCATTCACGAAGACGTGACGTTACAGTAAATTGCGCGTTACTTAATATGAATATAAGCGCGATTTCCGACAATTTATTGAAAGATTATAATAAACATATAACAAATATCAATATAATTCAATATATCCCTTTATAACTTGTCGAAATGCGCATATGCAGAAACCGGATTCACAGTTGCATCAGTATTTGGTTATTTTATACAAGTAAAACCAAATGTGTAAAATATTAAATACATATAAAAAGAAATGTTGGTTTGGACAATATCCGAGTAATAATCTATAAGCGACCGTCGTTTTTACGAGAAACATAAAATTACGGACAATACAAGGCACTTTAGACTTGTTGCGTAAGAAGGACTTACGTCTTTTGAAAAATTTAAAAAGCCTTTAAATAAAATTAAGTGAAATTCTTCTCCTTTGAAACCACTGGGTCAAATGGAACCAAACTTCAATTGAATCATCACTAGGGTATCTAGTTTCAAATTTATTATTTTCTATGTCTTAGGTCAAGCAACATGGCTGTCGTTACTAAAAATAGAACATAAGGGTAAATTACAGTTTTTGGCAAATAACTCAAACCCATTACAGATATTAAAAATCTGACATGGGGTAAAAATGATCAGCATGACAAGATCTACCAATGCTGAGAAAAATCTGATGACCCATCTTACAGTTATTGCTCTTTTTCTGTAAAATTTTCAAAATTTTGATGTTTTTTTTTATAAAAACCTTTAACAGATAGAGGTTAAGTTTTTTTTTGTAATTCTTTATTTTTATAGCAACTGACAACATTTACATATACAAGAGACAAAAGTATTACTGACATACTTGTAGTACACATTACGTAGATAGAAGACAGTATTACAGACATAAAATGTAGTGTACAAAAAGACAGTCAACTATATTTATCCTTTAGCATCAAATTAAGCTTGGAAAAATATATGTAATGTGTATCATTTTTTTTGAGAAAGAACACAAAAATTTCGGAGAAAAAAAATATATATATAAAAATATAACTCAGTCACTGAGAACCTCCTCTAAACGCAACAGTTTACTCTGAATGAAATTTCTATGAGGGGAAGATAGAGGTTAAGTTTAAACTGCAAAAATGTTCAGCATGTCAAGATCTACCTACATGGAAATTTTGAAGAAAATCCAAGTACCTTTATATGAGTTATGGCCTATTATTGGTCAAATTTTTTCGTGATTTTATACTTTGTCCTGTATTTCAAAAACGCTTTGAGATACTGGTCAAGTTTAAATTGCAAAAAATGTTCAGCATGTCAAGGACTACATTTTATTGCAGATGGTCAAGTTTTCCGACCTCTTCCAAGATGGCCACAAGCGGGGAACTTAGTTTACAATTTGACCTAATGGGAAAATTCATACGAACCACCGAATGGATTTGAACCAAACTTGGCATGAATGATGGTTATGAGGAGCTGACCAAGTTTTGTTACTTTGGTGCAGATTCATCATCCAACATAGCCGCCAGAAGGGAACTTTATTTAAACATTGGTCCCTATGGGAAAATGCATGCAAAGAACTTGTTCTTGAGAAGCACTGAATGGATTTGAACCAAAATTGGCATGAATGATGCTTATGAGGTGGTGACCAAGTGTTGTCGATCAGTCATCCAAATGGCCGCCAGCATGGAACTTAATTTTAACATTGGACCCTATGGGAAAATGCATACAAAGAACTTCTTCAAAACAAATGAATGAATTTGAACCAAACTTGGCATGAATGATGCTTATGACTATGAGGTGCTGACCAAGTGTTGTTACTTTGGTGCCGATCCGTCATCCAACATGGCCGGCAGCGGGAACTTAATTTTAACATTGGACTCTATGGGAAAATGCATACAAAGTAGTTTTACTTGAGAACCACGAAATGGATTTGAACCAAACTTGGCATGAATAATGCTTATGAGGTGCTCACCAAGTGTTGTTACTTCGGTCCGTCATCCAACTTGGCCGCCAGAGGGGAAATAAATTTTAACTTTGGGCCCAATGGGAAAATTCATATTAAGAATCACTGAAATGCTTTGAACCATACTTGACATTAATGATGCTTATGGGGTGCTGACTAAGTATTTTTACTTTGGTGCCGATTCGTCATCATACATAGCCAACAGCATTGGGCCCTATGGGAAATGTACTCAAAAGATTTTCTAGAGAACTGCTGAATGGATTTAAATCAAGCATGACATGTATGATGCTTGTCAGGTGCTGACCAAATGTCACCAGCTGTGAACTTAAAACAAAATATATTCTTCTAGAGAACTGCTGAATAGATTTAAACCAAACTTTGCATAAATGATGCTTTTGAGGGACTGATCACTTGTTGTTATTCGGTGCTGATCCATCATCCAACATGGCCGCCAGCGATGACCCCAATGGGAAATGATATAACGATATAATAGAAAACAACTGCATGGATTCAATTTCAACATTTCATAGATGTAACTTGTGAGATTTTGACCAAGTTTGTTACTTTCTTGCTGATCCCTCTTTTGACATGGTCACCAGTAGCAAAACTTAGTTTAACAATGACCCAAAGGGAAAACATTAAAAGATCTTCTCCTTTGAAACTACTTGAACAATTTCAGTTGAATTTTAATATGATAGTCCTTGGGTGACCCTCTGCAAAGTTTTATGTTAAATAGCTGCCAACAGGGAACATATATTAACATAGGCCTCTTATGTTTGGAAACTGCATTAAAAAATCTTCTCTGAAACTGCTTGAAAAATTTAATTAAATTTTATAAAAAGTTTCTGATTTTTTATGTACATACACCACCAAAGATGGACCATCAATTTGGAATTATGATACTGCAAATGGCCCAGGTGAGCGATACAGGTTTTTTGAGAGCCTCTTGTTTTAAGTATTTCATGTATGGAAAAAATAGCGTAAAAAATCTCAATTATTATACTATAACATAAGGATTAATACAATCTAACATCACTGAGAGTGCAAGATCAAGAAATCTCAGACACCCCAGGGTAAGATTTCAATATTTCTCTGACGAGGCTTGCCGAGTCCGAGAACCATTGAAATCTTACCCGATGGTGTCCGAGATTTCTAAATCTTTTTTTAATGAATACTTTAAAACATTGTACAAACACATACATATATACAAAGCAGAACGCACACACATATAAAACATACGAACAATGCATGCAATGATATTTCTAAATCTTGCATTTTCAATGGTATTTGATTAATTTGCTCACAGTTATAAACAAATTACAAGTTTTTGTATAACCAGACTATAGTTGACGTCCGTCATGTCTAAGTAACCTAGTATGACGTCGATAACGTCACAATGTATTTCCTCGCGTGAAATTTTTATCTCACCCGTGGGTTGAGACAAGGATATCTCAAACGTAATGGCTTGTCTCAAATCTGAGAAAAATTTGTGCACTATTTATTACAACTGAATTGAAATCTGTTACAAAATACTGAAGCTTCCTATGGTAAAGATTTTGTAAGAATATGTTTTGGATATTTACAAAGCCCTAGATAGAGGTAACTTTCGTCGATATTTCACATATGTTTAATCCGAAGGAGAATGTGTAAATAACAAGAAATGTAACCGAATGATAGCCAGTTATACCACCGCCCATTGAACCCTGAATCAATATGGTTTTGTTAATTTATGTTTAGGTGAACGTGGAACAATTGTGGACACAATGCAAACATTGACACAATTGAAGCAAAAAAAAAAAGTTTTCATCAACCTGGAAGTAGATGAGTTATGGACTTCAAAAGGATAGATATAGTACAACTCATTATACTAAAGCTTCAGACCAAATATCAAATCATTATTACTTACACAAGCTGAAATATCCTGTAGATACGTTATGGACTTGAAAAATTGAGGCACGATACAACTCGTCCAAAGAAAGCTGAAGACGAAATATGAAATCATTCCAACATCCACAAGCTGAGAAATCCTCGACAAAAAATTTCAATATATGGCAATAACTGGAAATGATAAAGTTATTGTCAATTAGGACATTGGGCGTGTGACAGACCTGGGAACACATGGTACAACCTTAAGACCAAATATCAACTCATTACTACATACACTTGAATACTGACAAAGTCAGAAAGGACCCCGCCCCCTTTCGTGTCCCAAAAACCTTTTGCGGAATTTCATGGAAATCATAAAACAATTTTTGAGGAAAACCATAAATAACAAAATCCTAAGTTATTGTAAATTTAGTTTCTGTATATGGCCATTTTGACAACTTATGTCTAATCTGTTCAGATCAAATCAAAACATTGAAAAAAATATATGGTTATTTCCAAGTTATACGACGTCAGCTCATTCTCAAAATATGATATTTTTTTTTCATATAAAAGCTAAGTTTTTCCCATAAAATGTTTTATGATTCTCCTCAAAATCATTAAGGACCTTCAATGATCAAGTCCAACACTGTGCATCTAACTTATAAAAATCTGTTAAAGTAATTTCAAGTTATCATACAACATAGAGCTTATTCTCAAAATATGTTTTTTTTTTCGTAAAAAAACTAAATTTTTCCGAAAAAAAAATGTTTTCCAATTTTCCTCAAAACAAAAGGGAGCTTTTTTTGGTCAAGTTCAAACTTGAGTATCAAAATCATCAAAATCCCTGAAGGCAATCTTTTTCGTTTATTTTTTATTTATATATTACTAAAAATTTACCTGTTAACAATTATCCCCACCATCCAGGCTCTAACCGGGATTTACAACATAAATTAATGACAAAATAATATTTTCTTGTGAATAAATTTCAAACTTCCTGTAGATTGAAGTCATTTGTAATATTCAAATAGTGATCACTATTTTTAAATTGGTCTAGGGTTTTCGAAATATAAAATACCAAATCTGTCTTGTCGTGTAGTAATTTTATGCTTTTATATAGAAATAGATTAAAATTTTCCTTTATTTCTGATTGAAATAATTTAATCAATTTACTTTGACAGACTTATTCTTTTTCGTATTTTATCAAATTTCTGATCTTCCATATTGCACATTTTGCAATAAATAATATCGAATTACAGAAGACCAAAATGTCTTTATCATTGATTTCATTGGTAATTCCTAATATCATAATTTGTTTTGTTTATATCAATTCCTTCTGTGACTTCAAACTGATGGAACAATTTAACATATTCAATAAATAACTACAAAACTACACTCATAAAATAAATGTGATAATGTTTCATAATAAATATTATACAACCAACAATTGCCTGCAGAAAATACCATTCTTTTTAGTTTAATTTCTGTAAAAATAACATTATGAATACATTTCCATTGGAAATCTTTAATTTTATTTTTAACCACCGTTTTGTCAATTTTTGACCAAACAATTTTCCATGTAATGTTTTGTTCTAACTCCCGGTTGTAACTCTTATTCCCATTTAATTTGTGAAGGCAAACTTAATTTATCATACGACTTAGAGCTAATTCTCAAAATATGCACTTTTTCATATTCCAATAGGGCACATTCAGTCATGCCTTCATTTTGGTACTTCAGACCATCGTGACATTTTTGTTCTTTGGTCACTCAGTGTTTATAAACAGACATAATGGGCAGTGATTTGTTCTACTGTTCTGGCAAAGTTGTGGCGAATGGGATGTAAAACTGGTATGTTTTTGCTATATTGTGTACCACAACATGCGTCTGTACGATCGGGCAACACATGAAAATGGACATGTGATGCCTCACTTCGATCGTATATTTATACTTTTTCGGGCACTGTCATTGTGATTCGGGTGAATGGGTGAACTCAATGTATTTGTTTGACAAAACCTATGTAGTTTTTCTAGCGAAATGTTTCTTTTCATCTCTGAAGTGCACAGTGTTGCCGGCGTGTCTTTTTACATTCTGGCAATACACATTTTAGTCACTGCGCATGTCAAGGCGGAGGAATTTCATCCGGTTGGGAGGATTTGATGTAACACATCAAAATTGTCGATAAAATACATAAAAAATACCTGAAACAAAAAAACAAGTAAAACAGATTGTTTTATTAACATTTATTCCAATTTTGTCCTATACTGAAAATAGTAATTTGAGACACATCTGTTGGTTTCGCGCCGCTAGCATCTGTAGCTATGGTGAATGTTGGAATCTAGCAATTACTATGGGTGATAGCGATCTGAGTATATAAGGCGTTTTTCTTATAGTTCTTGACTGCAGACTGTCAACCATTACTCCTGGCAGCGCAAAAGGTACAGAAAACTTTATTTTATGTATTTTATTTAATTTAAATGCTGAGATAAGCATATTTATATACTCTTATAGTATATGTACAGAGACCAAACACAAATTCATGAAATGATGCTTTTTATTATTGAATAAACTGTTGGCTGGAATGGAGCACTGAAATACTTTGAACAATGTTATTTTAATGCATGAAAACAATATCTACTGCGTGATATTTGGTTACGGGAACTTACATGAGAAAAGTTAGATTTGCTAAACTGAATGTTTAGCTGAGAATCTTGGACATAGTTCACATTATTACAAAAGTCGTCTTTTAACCAAGATATTTTGGTGAAAATAGTAATTTTATTTGTTACTTTAGTGCACAAACTGAATGTTTGACTGTGTGACAGAATTTATGTCTCTTCAACTTGTAGTCACTATCGTTTATTCAGTTAATAAAACTTGTAAAATATATATTGTATCCATTGTCTTTGAAACTGATGTAGACCTCCTAGTCAGTCCCGTCCATGTTATCCATTTCGCTTAAGGTTGAATGTTATCCATTTCGCCCATGGTTAGTTTGTGACCTGTAACTTATGTGTCCCCACGCCACCCTAGACCGTGACCCATAAAGTGGAGGCAGCGGTGGGATACATAAGTTACAAGTCACCAGTAGGAAAGCGGGGTACAGCATATGAGTGCACACAATACAGTACATCCAGGAGACAAGTAATTAATTCCTACAAATACGTGGTTAATCACTATCGCAGAAAACGTTTAACACAGAACCAATGCCATGCATTTAGCAAATTATTTGATTATCGTTGTGACTCAACTGAAGAGCTCATGAAACATGCAAATACATTTCTGCCACACAGAAACATTGTGGAAACTAAAAAAAAGGCAAGGAATAAGTATAAATGAACGAGTTTTCTTTGGGTATGGACAGAACGTTGTAGTATTGGTGGATGAGATACGCATTTATTACAGGGAGGAGTCTAGGGAGCATTATGAACAGCGTAGGAAGGAATATGGTAGAGAAAAAGGAAATAGGCAGGAATTTGGTAGAGAAAAAGGAAATGGGTAAGTTGAAGTTAAAGAATCTCAGAATAATGTAGAGGAAATGAGTGATAATCTGTCTCAGCAAGTCCAAATCGTATTACCTACACTTGAGGAATCAGAGGAAATGGAAAATTTTGATAAAGAAAACTTGACATCAGTGGCAGTTGAGACCGCTTCTCAACAAATAACAAAATACCGAGGTTACTGTGAATTTAGGTCCTGCATATGCGCATTTCGACAACTTATGTCTCGAACAAAAAGATGGAACAAATAATACGGATGAGACTCAATGATTCTCATCTTCTAACTCAGAGTCAACAGTAGTCAACAATGAAATCAACCCCGATCTTAAACATTTCATGAACGAAATGAAGTGGCTTCCACGTTTATGAACACTGCATTTAATCTTGGAGAAGAAATCACTCGCAGGATGACTCGAGCTATTAATGATCAGACAAGTGCTTTCAAAAATCTAGCCTATGAAATCAAAGGATTAAATACATGGCTTAGGAAAGAAAGGGAACCCTTGCGCGAAGGAGAGTACAAAAAGGATAAACGCTACCACCCTTACTAGAAGTTGGGATAATTAATGATAGCAGTGATATGATATATTTAAGAAATATGTCAGTGATTTGACGTAAATTATGGTTCAAAATTTGAAAATAATTAATAGATCACAAAACCTGGAAATGTGTTGATTATTTTAATTGATTTCAATAGTTTAGAAATAACAAAATAATCTCGGTAGAAAATATTTTATTCTACAAAACTATACATGGGTAAATATACCGAGACAACAATAAATGGTCAAGTGAAGTTCGGAGGACCTCACTTGTAAGCAGAGGGTAATGTAATGGTTTGGTATTCTTTTATACTGCCTTCTTTTTGTGGGGCATATTCAGTCATTTTACGAAAGGATATGGGGTAAACGAACATGAGACCATAACACATATGCTACATCAAACTGCAATAATTTTAATGAGCTGTATGGCTATTTCGGAAATTAATTCCTCATCAGCAGCACTAGAACCCAAACAAAGGAAATCCATAATTTCAAAAAATGTTTAAAATGAATACAACCAAACGAAATCCGAATAATTAGTTATATCAAATATAGCTAAGGACAAAATTATGATGGAGGGAGTTAATCCTTAGGTTTTAGAACCTTCATTTGGTACTTCAGTCCATCGTGACTTTTGTTCTATGGTCACTCAGTGTTATTAAACAGACATAATGAGAAGTGATTTGTTCTACTGTTCTGGCAAAGTTACTGCGAATGGGATGTAAAACTGACATGTTTAGCTATATGGTGTACCACTATATGCGTATATTTTACGAAAGGATATTGAGTAAATGAACATGAGACCACAACACATGTTTTCTCCAAATGCAATTATTTTAATGAGCTGTATGGCCATTTCGGAAATTAATTCCCCATCAGCAGCACTACAACCCAAACAAAAGAAATCCATATTTTCAAAAGATGTTTAAAATCCATAAAAAAACAAACGAAATCCGAATAATCAGTAATATCAAATATTGCCAAGGACAAAACTATGATGGAGGGAGTTAATCCTTAGGTTTTAGAATTTGTATAAATTTAGATAATAGTAATTGAACAAAGTGTATACATAAGTACACCATATCTAAGAAAAATAAAGAGCATACATCTCTTTCACGGGGAATTGTTTTACCAATCACACTGCAATAAAAGACAGACTCCTGTGTTTAATATTTTACGAAAGGATATGGAGTAAATGAATGATGTATGTACGATCGGGCAACATATGGAAATGAACATGTGATGCCTCGCTTCGATCGTATATTTATACCTTTTCAGGCACTGTAATTGTGTTTCGGTTGAGTGGGTGAACTCAATGTATTTGTATTTCACAATACCTGTTAGGCTTTTCAAGAAAAATGTTTCATTTTAAACCAAGTTTTCATCTCTGAAGTACACAGTATCGCCGTCTTGTCTGTTTACATTCTGGCAATACACATTTTAGTCACTACGCATGTCAAGGCGGAGGAATTTCATTTCGGGAGAATTTGATGTAGCACATAAAAATTGTCGATAAAATACAAAAAACATACATACTAACACAAAGTGAATCAAAAAGCTAGTAAAACAGATTGTTTTATTAACATTTATTCCAATTTTGTTCTATAGTTGACTGAAAATAGTGATTTCAGACATATCTGTTGGTTTCGCGCCGCTAGCAGCTGTAGCTATGGTGAATGTTGGAATCTAGCAATTGCTATGGGTGATAGCGATCTGAGTATATATGGCGCGCACCTTCAAATTCTGGGTCTTTCTGGTAGTTCTTGACTGCACACTTGCAACCATTACTCCTGGCAGCGCCAAAGGTACAGAAAACTTTATTTAATTTAAATGCTGAGATTAGCATATTTACAAAGAGACCAAACACAAATTCTTGAAATGATGCTTTTTATTATTGAATAAACTGTTGGCAGGAATGGAGCACTACTTTGAACAATGTTATTTTAATGCATGAAACGGATATCTACTGCGTGATATTTGGTTACGGGAACTTACATGAGATAAGTTAGATTTGCTAAACTGAATGCTTAGCTGAGAATCTTTGACATAGTTCACATTATTACAAAAGTCGTCTTTTAATCAAGATATTTTGATGAAAATAGTAATTTTATTTGTTCCTTGTGATGTGGACCTCCTAGTCAGTCCCGTCCATGTTATCCATTTCGCCAAAGGTTGATTTGTGACTTGTAACTTATGTGTCCCCACGCTACCCTAGACCGTCACAATAATTTTCCGGTCAACCTTAAGTTACGCACTTTTTCATATAAAAAAGAAGTTTTTCAAACAATCATTTTCCGATTTTCCTCAAAAACGAAAGGAAGTTTTCTTTGGTCAAATTCAAACTTGAGTATCAAAATCATTAAAATCCATGAAGGCAATCTTAAGTTATCATACGACATAGAGCTAATTCTAAAAAAAATGCACCTTTTCATATTCCCGAAAATCATTCTCCGATTTTCCTCAAAAACTAAAGGGAGCTTCCCTTGGTCAAGTTCAACTCTGAGTACAAAAATCATAAAAATCGGTCATGGCAATCTTGAGTTATCGTACGACACAGTAAACGCTGACGGACGGACAGGCTGATTACTAAAGGGCGCCGCCATTTCATGGCGGGGCCCTAATAAGATGAGAGATCAAAGACGAAAATTTTCATTATATGGCTATAATGGGAAATAAATTTTGGTCAAACAGGAAGTAGATGGGTGACAGACGTCAAAAGGTGAGACACGGTACAACTCATTATACTAGAGCTTCAGACCAAATATCAAATCATTACTATATACACAAGCTGAGAAATGCTTGACGAAAAATTTCAATATATGGCTATTACTGGAAAAAATAAAATTATTGTCAAGCAGGCAGTAGATGAGTTATGGACTTGATGAGGGGAGACACGGTACAACTTATTATACTTAAGCTTTAACCTAAATATCAATTAATTACTACGTACACAAGCTGAGAAATCATCCACGGAAACTTTCCAGTATGGTACTTAAACGGAAAAAAATCAAAGTTATCGTCAAACAGGAAGTAGACAAGTCGTAGACTTGAAAGGAGACACGATACAACTCATTAAATTAAAGTTTCACGTCAAATATCAAATCATTACTACAAATCCTTGACGAAAGATGTTTTGACGGACAGACGGACAAGGGTAAACAATATACTCCTTTTCCTACGGAGCGGTGGTATAAGAAGAGACATTGATCGCTTTATAATTTTTAAACCCATTGTTTTACCCCATTTAATTAAATCAACAAGGATATACTTGAACGATAACTGTAAATTAGAGTAACGTCTGATAGTTTCGATATTTAAAAAATATTAAGATTATGAGCATATGGCATTCAATGTCATGCATTAAGTAAACATTTACATTCACCGTATGGGAGCAACACCGGATATGGTTACTAGGATTGATACTGTCAATGGAGAAAAGTACCAATTTTACTGTTCAGTAACAGTTCAGTGCTTTTCTAGATTGACGGTACCAGTCCAATACCAATATCCGATGTTGTTCCCATACGGTGAAACTGCATACGTTGTATCTAGCTAGTACCAAGTTTACTAGGCGGTAGTAGTCCAGTGTTTCTATTGCTGGTACCATTCCTGTCCTAGTACCAATATCCGGAGAATTTACTTCGATCGCTTTGCCAGTTTTGTTCTTTGACGGTTTATAAGCTAAATAAGACATGTGTAAGGAATTGACATTGAAGTCAGGTCAGGCCGGTACTAGGATCCTCTTGAACTTACCATGAGAAATGAGGAAAATATAAAAATATCTGAAAAAATATTCGACTTTGAAGTTACATTGAAATTAACATTAATGAGAGGCCCAAAGGGCCTGTATCGCTCGTTGACAGAAAGATGAATGCCATTTCCAATAGGGCCAAATGTTATTGCTGACAGAGAGGTGAATGCCATTTTCCAATAGGGTCCAATGTCAAACTATGTTTTCTACTGGAGGCTACCTAGAATTTGATGCAGACATGCCGGACGCAAATTTGAAGGGAAGGAGCCACTCAAATTTGGTTCAAATTGGATCAGTGGTTTCATAGACCCAATTCTTCTAATTGAATCCAAAATTTAACTTTGTTCCATTGTATGCGATCTTGAATGACCTTTTTGTAGGGCCATTTACGGAAAATAGTATTTTGTGTTTGAAGAAGATCTTTAAATAAAACAAAGGGTCAAATGTTAAACTATGTTATTGCCTGCTGGCAGCCATATTGGATGAAGTGTGGGCCTCCAAGACGCCTTTATTGAAAGATACTATCAAAGTATCACTGTTATAATTCGACAAGTTTTTTTTCCGCGAAGAAAATCTTTGAATGTGTTTTCCATTTCCAACCATTTCAAACATGCATTCAAACATTTGATTTTTCTACTCTTTATACAACCCTTCCACATATTAAACTTAACACATTTCTGATCTAATACATCAATAATTCTGTACCAAAACGGAGAACGCAGGTATTTTTATTTGGTAATAGGAAAAGATAAAACAGTTTTTTTAAAAACCATACTGAGTCAAACAAGAAATACAGTGAAAATGAGGTGATATGTTTGAATTTTTGATTGACAACATTTTTGTTGAATGTGGAGGCTACGTTTTAAAAAAAAAACAATAGAGATTCCTATGGGAACAAATTGTGCACTATTCTTAGCTGATCTTTTCTTTTATTCGTATGAAGCAGAGCTTTTCCAAGGGCTTATACAACAGAAACAATAAATGGTCCAGACTTTTAATTTCAGCTGCAGATATATAAACGATGTACTTTCTATTAACAACCCAAGATTTAAAGAGTATCTACATCGGATCTTAACAGTTAACTTGAATTTAAAGAGACAACCGATACACGCAATTTTGCTTCATTCCTCGACCTTTTGTTATACAATGGCGAACATGGACGTCTTAAATCTAGGTTATATGACAAACGTGATGATTCTGATTTCCCAATTGTGAACTTCCCTATCTCAGCAGCAAAATACATACCTCCCAAGCATACGGAATGTATATTTCACAACTAAGTCGTTACTGTAGAGCTTGTAGTTCATACAGTGACTTGTGGAAAGAGCAAAATCATTGTCACATCAGCTGCTGAGTCAAGACTATGTACAGCCGTTGTTACTTTCGTCCCTTCAAACATTCTGTGGCCGTCACCACAAACAACAAAAATACCGAAGTTACTTTTATTTATTTTCTGTATATGCGCATTTCGACAACTTATGCAGATAAAACCAAAACATTAACCAAAAAATGTGTAAAAGCTGATAGAGGACAAATAACCAAACGGATCTAAATAGAAAAGCCAGATATGAAATGTCGGTGTCACAAAGGAAAACTGACATTTTCAGCTAGGTTCACGTCACCCGGATTTGACATTACCGATTCCGACTTTACCCTGGATGGACGCACTGAAAGTATGGTGGTTGCTGTATTCTGAGCAGGGCATGCTAACCCTTCCGGGGCACCTGATGTCACTCTTTGAGAGTTCACACTATTAGTGCTTTATTTTTTATTGTTCTATTTGTAGTGTTAGCGATTTGTGTAGCGTTTTTGGTCTTCCGCCTTCTGATGTTCCTGCCTTTGCCTTGTCTCTGTACTTTAATTTATTTAATCTTATTCTTTGTTTCTTTGTTATTCTACTGCTTGGTTCAGATCAACTTTGCGGGATATATTTGGGCAGGAGTTCCCCTTTTAATTCGGGTAATGAATACCGCTGAAATTGAAGCATTACAAAGCAACTTGAAAAGCTCTATATTTAACTAGTGTTTACATATTTCTGAAAAAAGGACAAAATTTATCAGAATACTTTTTATCTATCCTGACAAAAAGGGCCGTTTGAGCTATTACCATCAGTTGGTGTCCGTCTTCGTCGTCTGCGTTAACTTTTTTTTTGGTCCCAGTTTTGTAAGCATTGTTTCCTCGGAAATAACTAGGCAAATGCTAACACAACTTGGCCTGAATTATCACCAGGGTATGCAAGTTTGTGATTTTAATGTGCGTAGACCAAACATGGCCGCTGTTACTAAAAATATAGCATAGGGGTAAATGGCTGTTTTTGGAAAATAAACAAAACCGTTTCAGATATCAAAAATCTGACAAGGTAAAATGATCAGCATGACAAGATCTACCCACCCTGCAATTTTGAAGAGAATCTGACGACCCAATTTAGAGTTATTCCCCTTATTCTTTCAAAGGTTTTGATGTTTTTTTTTTTTTTGGTTTTTTTTTTTATTAAAAAATTATAACAGAAAGAGGTTAAATTTAAATTGCAAAAACGTTCAGCATATCAGGATCTACCCACTTGCCAATTTTGAAGAAAATCCAAATACCAAGGAGTTATTGCCATTATTGGTCAATTTTTTCGGGATTTTATAAATTTCGCCTTACATTTCAAAAACAGTTTAAGATAGAGGCTAGGTTAAAATTGCAAAATGTTTAGCATATCTAGATGAACACATGGCAACTTTAAAGAAAATCTAAATATGTAGGAGTTATTGACCTTTAGTGGTCCGATTGATTTTTATTAAAGTCAGTCACCTGCTGAGCGATACAGTCTCATGCGAGCCTCTAGGTCTCTAAAATTTCAGTTTTTAGTTGGGTTTCCATGGCAACTGAAAGTTCCACTATCCATTACAACCATGTCAGACTTAAATCCCCACAAAAATGCGCAGGGCTTCTCCTTATAATATAGGCATTAAATATTGGTGATATTAATAACAGTCCTAGTCCCCCTTTTAATTTACTATAAGTTTTTACATATTCCATAGGGTCAAATGTTACAACTATATTCCCCTTTTATGGAAACATTAGAGAAAACGGTTATTTTGAAGGGAATTTGATTCATGGTTTTTATTGAAATATATGTTTCTTTCACAAAAGAAATTGAAAATCAAATATTAACCTGAATTGTCCATTAAATAAACATGATATATGATGCAATATTACATATGGTGGAGGTTCCCATTGATTTCATTGGCTGATCCGGTCACGTGATTTGAAGAATATTTAGTGTATTTTCAGCTGTGTTTCTATTTATAGGTATATTGACGCTATGTTTCTATTTTTAGGTTTACCGACGTTAAATATTGACGCTATGTTTCTATTTTTAGTTCATTTACCATATGTGTCTATTAGATACATATAATGATGCTACAGTTCCAAACTTAGATCCGGTTGTACATTCAATTCATTGTTTTTCACATAGAAAGCTTTTATAAAAATTATTTAAAAAATGCAAGACCCTTTTCATATAATTAGATCAAGGGGTGATCGTGATATGAAGTCATATTTTGCAGAATAACCGCTGAAATCAGTAAAAATTATTTGTATACATGTAACAGTTGTCACACGGTATTCATGGCACACTTGACGTTGCTTGTTTTTTACTTGCAAATAAGACATGCGGCGGCATATATTTATCCTATAAGCATTCATGAAGCTATCCCACCCTGTTTAGTGTTGAAAATCATTTCCGCCTTGTAACATAGCAGAGCTTCTATTTCGTGTTAACTTCCAGTGTATTCGCAAACTCTTTTCCCACAAATATGTAAAGAGATACCATGAAAAATACATATGTAATATAACAATGATGGACTTTTGACTCTGTCAATATGTTAAATATGGACCTGTTAGGAATATATTGACCTCGGACTTCGTCCTCGGTCAATATATACCTAACAGGTCCATATATAACATATTGACTTCGTAAAAAGTCCATAATTGATAAATACATTTAAGAAAATTAATGAATATGAACCAAATTTTCAGGCCCAGACTGTGGATACCAAAACCAACAGCAAAATAACAGCTAGTAGTGTTAACACGCCACATTGTAGATTGTTTTCATTTGAGAAGACGAGATGAATCCAATCTCAAAATAGAGAAAAGATATGTGAAAACACCAAATGTGTCAAACTTATGGGCCACAACTTCGACACAAATAAGTTTTTTTTTAACTATGTGAAAAAACATTACGCTTAAATGGTAAAATATTTCAATTCGAACAAAAGAATACATGTTCACAGATAGAGTTGACATTGTTTACACCAAAATACAAAAAAGATATTCCGGCTACATAAAATTTCCGTTTAGCGTCATAACAGTTTGTCTCTTTTTGATATATTATGAAAAATGAAAAAAGTGTAATGCGTTGCGTTTTATTTGAATTTAGATGCTAATTAAAATAAAGCATGTAAACGAGTACAAAGTTTAGAAATTTTAGATCATGGCATGCAATATCATATCGAGTAGTAGAAATATGAGAGACGGACATCTCTGACAACCGTAGGCAATGAAATTTCTTAGACTTTTAATGTCTCTTGTACCAAGGCAGCGTAATGGTTTCATAGGTTATCGAGTTACATGTCATCAACTATTTTTGCATCTTTTTTATTTATTCATTTTGACATTTTGTTTGGATAAGGCATTCAAATACATATCCAATCACCTTTTTCCTTTTTGCAAAGCAGTTCATCTTTCATGGAACTAGTAAAACTTAGAAACTGTCCGTTTCCATTTCCAGTTTCATCAGCATATCCTCATCTTCAGGGGAACCATAAAAGGAAATTTAACATGTTGCAGGAAACATCCGTTCTTCCTCCGAATTTGTGTACGTCGAGAGATTTCTGTGCTCTTCGTACATTGAAGTTCATATGCAACAAAAACATCTATGGAGTGATAGGCTGTGTGGAAAGATTTCGCTTGGTTTGACTCCATATTTCTTGAACACAGATTGCTCTTTCAAATACATTCCTGTTTCAATACAAACTAGTGGGGGTACAGTCATCATCACTCAGTAAATTTCCAATTTTGAAGAAATTGCAAGTACAAGCCTCAGTGTCAAATTCTGAATCTTTATATTTCAACAATGATGCCTACTACAACCCGGAAATAACGTCATGCCCGAATCAAATTTTAATAAATGAAATACGAAATTATCTTTGAAATCAAATATTCAATAGCACCTATCTTTTTCAATTTCAAACATTTCATCGAATCCCGACTTAATAAGTGGAATTTGTAGAACTTAAGTTTCTCTGGCGTTTCCCCTCAAATGCAAAGAAAGAGTGATTTGTAGAAAAGTATTGGGAGTTTATCCTTAGAAGCTGGTATGTGTTCAGCACCTTTATCCACAAAGCCGTAAGAACCGAACCGCAAGTAAAAAAAGGAAAAACAAACAAACAAACAAACAAAAACACGGTAAAACGATGTTATGGAACCCGGCTGGATTTCAACAATCAGCCTGAACAAGTACAACAAAAAGAGTGATTTGGGACGGGGAAACACACAGATGAACAACATGGAAATATATAAAACCCATGGTCGACATCAGGTGCATCGGTCGATTAAGCATCTCCGGCTTCTTATAAGGCACCGTGTTGAACGATAATTCTGGTAATGAAGTCAGATTACATCTGCTGTCCCCTGGTAAAGGAATATCCAATAAAGTCCACAAGATCTTGAAGGCGACCATAAAACTTCTGCAGTGATGGATGACAGTTAAAAGCAGGTGGCTTGTAGAGCATGTTTTCATATTCTGTAAGGTGAAAAACTGCATTACACTTGTACTGATTCAAGATTGGATTAAAAAAAATGTAACACACCATTTCTCGTTACCGGTATCGATGTAGTGAATTAAGCACGAAATTGATAGTGAAATAATCTTGTCTTGTTTCTTACGTAATTTTATTTGCACATAGTGGTAAAGAGCATATAGGCTACGCTTCATGCAGTATAAATACCGTTTTATATTTCTCGACAGAGAAGTAGACTTACTGGGATCGTAAAGAAGGATAAATTCCGGCACGTTTCACGATTAATCGAAACTCGTTACACCGGTTGTCTCCTCCACCTATTTCTTCGTATATACATTACTTGTTCTTGTCCTGATATAGTTGAAATATTGCTCATTGGACGTAAAATTCTTGAAGTAACAATTCCATCAGAACTCTCTCCATTTCTATATACATTAAGGAAAGTGGCTTTTGAAATGAAATATCTGTTCAAAATAAATATGTTTAAATATGTAGGAATCAGATGTAATTGAATTTTGGTACTTTTTTATTTTTATCACTACTGTGGTTTAGTTGACGGTTACCCCTAGGATGTATTTCAGCTCAAAGGACAAAAATTTCAGAGATTGCAGAACTTACTGTAAATTAACTGACCATGTCGACAACTTATGTCTCTTCAGTGCAGACCAAATAAAAACAAATGGAAAAACCATGAACCCAAACAGATAAATGCAGATAGAGAACAAATAACCATGACATCTAATAAAGAAGCCAAAATGATCTAAGGATAAAGCTTTTTTCTCACTTTTGAGACGCAGCAGTTCCTTTTTTAAGCGATGTGAGATTTTCTTGTCCTACACTAGAGTAAGACAAAACAAAATCACGTGCAGTTTACCAGCAAATATTGTGTTTTAAGGGTCTGTAGTGTATATCTGCCCTCATTACTGATCATAAGTGGATTTATTCTACGTATTATAAAATTGTTATATCATTTCAAGTTTCAAGTAAGATTCTAAAGGAATACACAAGAAAATCGTCTTTTAAAATATGGCGCGCTCGGGTATACATGACGTTACAAAAAGGAACATAACTCCTCGTGTAAACAGACGAAAAAGGGGCGATGTTTTTTGTATGGATTTTAGTATATTAAGGTTGGATTCAGCGAGAAATAAAATCAAACACCAGTGGAAGTGCGAGGCAAGAGAATCTCAGACACCCTCCGGTAAGATTTCAATCATCTCGGACTCGGCAAGTTTCGTCCAAGACTGGAAATCTTACCCCCTCCATCGTAGTTTTGCCCTTGGCTATATATTTCATATTACCGATTATTCGGATTAAGTTTGGTTATATGCATTATAAGCATTTTTTTAAATCATGGATTTCTTATGTTTTTGTTTCTAGTGCTGCTGATGAGGAATTAATTTCCGCAATGGCCATACAGCTCATTAAAATTAATTGCAGTTGGAATTGACATATGTGTTGTGGTCTCATGTTCATTTACTCCATACTTTCATACAATATCTCTACATTTCAGTTATGGTGTACTTGTTCTTGAAGGAATTCCCATAAGGATACACTATTATACTTTCAAACTTTGGCATTTTTTATTTTTGTAATATCAAATAAAAGTGAAAACAAAAAGTCTGAATCAATTACAGGGAGAGACCAGTAGGAAAAATCTGAAACACGTACAGCAGAATCAAGAAAACACAACCCAACACAGAACATATTTGACAAGCCGTCATATTCCCGACTTGGAACGGGCATTTTAAACGTTATTCTGACCACCTGTTTATTGTGCCCACTACTCAGGATTTTATTATGCCAAGATTTCTTACGATCGACTCGATGAGCGCCCTGTGATTGTTTATATGTTGTGATTGTTTTCTGTTGGTCTTTTTGTCTGGCAACGGATGACAGCAATTGTAAGAACACTATGCAAATTACTTTTATATTTGTTGACGATCTCGCATCCATGACATGACAAAATGTAGCATTGCTTGACATCTAGCAAAGATTGCAAATTTCCTAATAAATCGGTTTTTTCGGGGGTTAGCATCGAGGTACTGACTACCGGGTTGGTGAATACCTGGGAGGGACTGTCAGTCCACCCGAGGCATCGAGCCAGGTGTTGATTGATAAATGACCAAGTACCGAAGTTATATGTAAATTAATTGTGTGCAGATTCCTTTTCAAATTATTATTTTTCCAAATGCTTGATTTTTATCTCCAATGAAGAGAAAACATTGGCAAACGAAAGTTTTTAATTGAATGTTTTTTACGTTACGTTTTTATAAGAATGAAGAACCTAGGAAAGTGCCGTCGTTACAATAATTGTTGGATATTGATTTTCGTGTGCCATTCCCAAGTGACTTATTACCTCTGATAAATTACTTAGGTAACTAAGACAAAAGAATCATGTGTATAACTTGAAACTATTATTGAATGAAGAAAGCATGCTATATTAAGGATGATTGCGAGGGAGTAATAACAGCTTTACATCTTATCTCAATCAAAAGCACATTAACTGATTTCACATTACTAATATTTATTGCTGAGACAGTATTTATATCTCATCCCTGTTCATACTGAAATTTCTATACACTTTTCACACACTATTTAAATGATAATTACAATATATATATAAATTCAATTTTTTTAAATGCTATTAATTGTTTGGTGTTTCCAAGTTTTTACATTTTTTTTCGAAGTTTTGGCACTGGCTACTTTACACTTGAAATAACAATATTTATAATGAACCCATACTGAATTCGTTCACATTTAAATGAAGTGCTTATCAACCATTTCAGATTAAAAAAAACAATACATTTGGATCCAAGAAAACGAGTCTAACCCCACCACAATTTTTGCGCCTGTCCCAAGTCAGGAATATGTTGGTCATTGGCTTGTCCTTGTCTTCTTATAAAATTTTAGTTTCTTGATATTTGGGTTATTGGATGTGGTTTGTTTGCATTGATTTATTCACTTTCTTACCTTTTTGGGGCCATTTAGGGCTTACTATATGGTGTGAGGTTCTCACTGTGTTAAAGACCATATGGTGACCCCTAGATGTTTTGTTTTTGGTCGTTTTAACCTGGATATGGGATGTTGTCTCCTTGACATTTTCCCCATTTCCCTTCCTTTTCATATTTGAAGCAAATTAATATTAAGTGTACAGAAATGCTTCGCAAATTTCACACTGATCGAATTTTTGTACAGAAATTTTTTCAAAAGGACAATGTGATTAGGTATACCAAATGTGCGAGATATGAGAAAAAATAGCTAAATTTGGTATGACGGATTGGAGTTTCCCTCCAACTTC
Source organism: Modiolus philippinarum (assembly GCA_002080025.1). Taxonomy (NCBI): domain Eukaryota; kingdom Metazoa; phylum Mollusca; class Bivalvia; order Mytilida; family Modiolidae; genus Modiolus; species Modiolus philippinarum. Next base: position 232,060 of record MJUU01049299.1, read on the forward strand.
AGGAAAATTAAAAAATATATCAATTGTTAAATCTATCAGGAATATCGATATTAAACTGTTAAATTGTGAAGCTTTGTACAAGGAAACAACAAACAAAAAAGATAAACAATTAGTTACACTACATTAACACTAAAGTTTTATTTTCATTACAAATTTTGACTAAACTAACCGAAATGAATACTGAAGGATGTGTGCTGGTAATGTTTCAGTCTTTTGTGAATAATTTTTGAAACTTGCCTTAAGTGTGAATTTTTTAAAATTTGATTTATATTACATGGTGACGCTTCCAAATTGTGTCAAAAATTATGTACATACGACCAGTAGTTTCAAAAAATGGAAAAAATGACCAAACCTGACCATTGATCTCACTCAGAATTTAGCTTAGTTTAGGTAAGAGATAATGAAAATCATTTTTCAAACAAGACAAATTACATGTCTGGACCTGCGTCACCGTCACTCATGTTCAACAGAGAAAGGGTTTTTTTTTTCCACATAACAGAATGTCATGTATAGGTTTGCCAATTCAAACAAGTATTCATTTACCTTATTACCAAAACATAATTCAAATGCAAGTTATAATTGAGATTATATTAAGTTCAACCCTTTTACTGTAATAGACAAAAACAAAAGAATAATCGACAAAAAAAGAAGAAGAAAAAAAACCTAAATGTACAAAGTTGAACAAAGCTAAAAATGAAAATAATCTATATCACTTCAGCAAAGGTGAAAACCATAACTGAGTTTCAAATAAACAAATACTTAGAATCTTAACATGCTTTATGAGAAAATATGTGAAAGCAATGCAAAAATCAAGAATAGCTGCCCATGATCAGTGCGTTCAAAACCCTGCAACGTCTCTGGGCAAAACTGAGTACCATGATGAATATGATGAAATAAAGTACCAAGTTCAATAATGGATAAATTTGACATTTCTTATTCAAAACTGGACTAAAAGGGAGGTTCACATCATCAATGTGTTCAAACAACAGTTCAATCTTTCAGAGGTATATAGTCTGAGATGTGAATGTTTCAGATTAGGCCAACATTTTTTTAATATGTTTTGATCTTAACAAGCGGGTCAGGGGGACAAAATAAAAATAAGATTGTAAATTGTGGAGATGGCAAAATAAACATTTCCTTGAAACACATTATTTTATTTTCTGAAATAAGTGCACGACTTTTGTGTGACAAAAATGACGAGTAAATACCTTATTTGAACTGAAATCTATTGTATTACTAAATTGTCAAGTCAAATATAACATGTTTAGAGTACTTTTTCAAACTAATTTCCTTAGAGGAATTACTTACATCCAGTTGGAAAGCGAATTTTTATTTTTTGAGATGCAGGGAAAATAGGGTAGGGAAAATGACTAAGTTCAACAATGTATAAATTCGACAATTTATCTTCAAATCTCACCAAAAGGGGAGGTGCACATTTTCAATGTGCCCAGAACAACAAAGCATCAGGTATAAGAAGTCGGGTTTCAGATTACACAAACTCCGTTATGTTAAAATTTGGTGAAAAAATGACTAAGTTCAACAATGGATAAATTCGACAATTTTTATTCAAATCTCACCACAAGGGAAGGTTCACATTTTCAATGTGTCCAGAACAACTGTGCACATTTTTAGAAGTATCAGGTTAAAGGTGTCCGAGTTTCAGATTACAAAAACTTGGTACTCCCAAAGTGTGACGGACGGACGGTCAGAGTCGAGTGGCTCCTAGACCTGCGGTCACCGTTGGTGACGCAGGTAAAAATGTATACATCTTATTTATATGAATTCTTTTCGTACATACGACCAGTAGTTTCAAAAAAAGAGAAAAAAAAATGACCAAACTTGACAATTGATTTCACTTAGAATTTAGCCTAGTTTGGGTTAGGGATAATGAAAATCATTTTTGCAAAACATTTATACATCTTATTTATATGAATTCTCTTCTAAGTTCTTAAAGATACAATTGTCTAACTATTTAAAATTACAAAGGTGAATTTCGACCGTATAGGTGATTGAAAATAAAAGAAAGCGCTGTTTTCACAGATTTTACGATGTCTTGAATTTGACCCAAAAAAGACGCAAATTTTTCTAATATTATCATGCACCTATTCTTTGTATTGTTATTATTTCTTCAGGTTAACGAGTTTGACAGAAAAATTTAGGATAGAAATCGATATTTTTAGCAAAAATGAACCCCAAGTAGACCAAACTTGGTTAAATTTGTATAAAACCACAAAAAAGATGGGTTTCCAAATGATGAAAGCACCCAAAAAAATGAACACGGACATATGGTTTTCTCTTAAAAAAAATTTTTTTCAGGGTCTTTGCATTAAAAAAAATGTTTCGGGAAAAACTTACTGCAGGAAAATTTTTGACCACTCGGGAGAATACAGCCTTAAGTGATAAACCGGAGAATTTTTATCGGGCTAGTTCGAATGTACAAAAGTGAAAAAGTCGAGGAAAACATATTTGTGTACGTAAGTACAGTTGCACTTAATGTATTTAGACTATTTACTATAAAACGATATCTTTTTCATTGCTTTTTTTTTTTAGTTCATTACAACATCTGGTCAATATAACTTGTTCCAATTTACTTTTCACTGGAAAGCTTCATGTATTGCTTTTGCGTTCGTCTGAACATGTTAAGGTGTCTATCATCGGTTTGATGAGTAGACTGTGATTGAAACTGCATGCATATCAGGGTTCACACATAATCAAAAATTGTAACTTGCACTCAAAAGTTTCTTTCTTGGGGAGATTCCAAATGGTACTTAAACTAAAAAAAGCTTTCGAATAATATAGTATGGAAGAAGCACACTTAAACTTTGTACTTTCTGAACTATTTATTGCGTTCATAGAAGTAGGATCCAATGATCCTCTCTAAGGGTTCTGAATGTGTCAGATTTAGGATAATCAGGGTTGTTCCAAGGGATTCGATTATTTTGAATGATATGTTTTGTTATTTACCTCATTACCTGAAGTAAGTGTAATTAACAATACATGCAAAAAGCAAGATCCAATTTTGAGAGAGACTGAGATATGACAATAAAAATTCTCTCAAACCTTCAGGTAAACATTTCAAGTTACCAGGAAACAATATTCAAAACATATTTGAAAATAATGAAGTCCCGTAGGACGACCCTCATAATCCTTAATCTGACACATTCAGAACTATGAATGGATCCTACAACTGAGAACACTAAACCAAGTCGGAATAAAAAGCTTACAATGTGCTAAAAAGACCCCCCCTGCTTGAGGTGCATGCTTTTATTTTGTCAGTTATGGTGTACTTGTTCATGTGAGAATTTCTTACACAAATTCACCATCAAATATTTGACTTTCTCGTTTTGTCTTTTTTTTTCTAGTCATCTCTTTACATATTGCCCAAATCTCCCGATTTTACTTGACAATTTTTCCTACAATCAACTCTGTGATCGTTTATACGTTGTATTGTTTATTTGCGACTTTGTCGGGCAACGGATAACAGTGTTTTGTAAGAGGACTTTGCCCGATATGTTATGCTTGTTGACGACCCCGCATCAATAAAAAAAGGGTGAAAAACAGCGGATACATGGTTGTTCAACATTAAGCGAGTGAATTCCACTCAAACCGGTGCTAGGGGCCGTCTTGAACTAACTATGAGGTAAGAGTATTTGCTCTTTGTTGAAAACCTAATGATGACTTCAAGATGAAGAACAACATTGAAAGCGTTGTTCCATTTGCTTAATCTGGCCATGTATTTATAGTATTTTTGTCCCATATATATTTACTCCATATCCCTTTATTTGTTCGTTTAAGTATCAGTGTGCTTCTTCTGTATTATATTTATAACTTGAACTGCTACTTTTCTTTCTTTTCGAAAGACCAGCGATATCCTGTCAATAATGTGACGTGCAGTGCATTTTTAACTTTCCAGGTATTATTTTTGAGACGCCAACAAGCTGTATACCTCGCATCGTCAAACATATTTTTAAGATTGATTGATTGATTAGTTAGAGTTTAACTTCCAATAAGCAATATTTCAGCTATATCAGGACGAGAACAAGTTAATCAAACAAAAAGATTGTAAGCAAAAGAAGAAAGAAATAAAGGAGGAAGGAACGGGCAACGACTTTTGATTACCACTGGAAAATGGGTAGGGGCAGGAAATTTAGCCTTCTATACGACACCCAATGCGTCTGCTCTCTTTAGAAAAATATAGAAGGAGTCTTTATATAGCATGGAGCGTGGCGTTTCTCCACACAGTTTGGCTACAATGGTTTGCGGTTAGGCTTTCGGTATTATGACCTGACTACCCCGCAAAGACCGGGCATTCCCCTATCTACCACCCGGGGACGCGCCCGTCAGCCCTGTAGCCGATTCAGGTGCCAAGCATATTTTTAAGACGTCAACAATAAGTCCTCTTAACAACGCCAAACAGTGTAACACAGTGAGACGTATTGTTCTTGTGCAGCATTTGTAATTAGGAAAACAAACATAAAAGCAGCTGTCATCGGCACATTCTTAAACACTCTAGCACCATATTCCAATGTAAGAAATGTAATCTTAAATTCACCAAGCCGGAAAGGCGATTAACACATAATAGCAATTGTCATATTTTCAATCGTCTAAAACGGAGATCAAAGCTACAACCCACAAAGATTATCCGGATAAAAAACAGTGTTTTGCACCACGCTAAATTCCAAACACATTGTAGACAGAGAACAAGCCGGACAGTCTGGAATGAATGGAAATATTCATAATTTCACTGAACTATTATACGTTGATTCTCTTGAGCCGACACCTGACAATAAAATCTAAAATCTAAAAGTCTAAAATGGAGATCGTAGAGATGGACACGGTGGATTGTGGAAATTCCAATTTCCTAGATAATATGCTCTCAGAAATTGGATGCAACTTCCACAGAAACAAAGGACCTTTATGACAAATGACTGCTTAATAATACCGGCACTCAATAGACAATTATTAGAGCTGGCGAGCGCAATCACCTGTCCACAATCCCCGCATAAATCAACACTCAACAACAAAGCAACGCTCAGTGCAGCGGCGAGTGTATTAAAACACTTTTAAAAAAGAGAAGATTTGATTTAGAACTGTATATACAAACAGGTTTCGCAACTGATTATGTCATTATAATTATTATTGCTTTATTCATTTATTTAATTAATGCACTTACATACTTATTTGGTTTCTTCTTTGCTATTATAAATTATTTACCCTTTTCTTGGTCTTTAGAACCGAGTCTTAATATTGATCTGCTATTCTCAAAACGGCTACCGACGACCGGCTACAAAAGACCGACGATCGGCTACTTAAACCGACGGCCGGCTACCAAAAGCGGCAAAATTTAGAACGGCTTACGGCTGCTCAGCTCTGCGACCGGCTAATAAAGGGTACAAATAGGAGGTGCATGAAACAATAATTATTTCTGCCATGTCTTTGGACTTCGATTTTTGTAAATAACACTTTTTTGTTTCTTCGGTATTCTACTGCTGTTGTTTTTAGCCTCTGATAAAGGTCCTGTACGGACCGAAACCGGTCAGGCAAGTTTGTCACATCCAAACTTAACTAGAAATGTGTTTTTGATACAAAAACGACTGTCTCCCTCGATACATATCTTTCTGAAGATGATTTGTATTTATTATATTTTGCCACTGATTGAAAGATGTGTGAGAATAAAAATTCAAAATTCTGCGATAAAAAAGAAGCATAACTCCCACAAGAACTGGCCGATCAATCCGACTACACAATATGCAAAAAAATGCATGATGGTCAACAATCCTGTGAAAAATTCGATGAAAGATTTCGGAGAACTAGTGTCAACAAACTTAATTTATCAAAATGGTATGACATAAAAGGGTATAACTCCAACAAAAATTAGTCAATCAATCTGGTGAGACGAAATGCACAATTAGGCATGATGGTCATAATTCCTTTGAAGTTTGATTGAAATCCAATAAAAGATGAAGAATTGGCGTCCAAACTTAATATCGCAAAATTCTAAGTCAAAAAGGGGCATAACTCCCACAAAAACTAGTCGATCAATCTGGCGAGCCGATGTGCAAATCTAAGTATGATCGTTAACAATCCTGTGAAGTTTGACTGAAATCCGGTTAAAGATATAGGAGATCTAGAATTGGTGTCCACAAACTTTATGACGGACTGACGACAGTCAGAAAAGACAAAAACTTTGAGAGAAGGAGACATTAAAAAAGAGAACAGAAAAAACTCTTATGCAACTATACAATGCGTAGTCTTGAACTAACTGTGAGGTTAGAGCGTTTATTCTTTGTTGAGGGCCTCAAGATGACTTCAAGATGAAGAACAACAATGAAAGTGTTGTTCCATTTGCCTAATTTTACCATGTATTTATAGGGATTTTGTCCCATGTATATTTACTCCATGTCCCTTTATGTGATTATAGTATTACGTAACCTGCACAATTTTATATTATAACGAAAGGATTTTTTCATTTTCGTATTCAACTTCCTGTGTTTTTCAAATCTACTCAACAACTGGATGTCGTAACTTTTTTTTTCTTTTAAAGAGAAACATATTAACAAACCAGTGTTAAACCCAATTTTCATACCAAATGTAGTACACCTGTTAAGGTTCGTATTGCAAATATTCGCATGATGTAAATAGTAGCGGCTTTTTAAAATATGTAAATGACTGAATATTTTATTTCAAACAAGTGTTCACTGTCCGAGTGTTCCTTCAATTACTGTCCGCTGCCTTTGAAAACAACCACAGGGAACTTATCAAGTTAGTCCCCCCCCCAAAAAAAATATTGTAAGGGTAAGATGTTGGCACTTAGCTTCCCAGAAGAATGTTTAGAAATTACAAAAATTTTTTTTTTAATAATAATAATAATAATAATGTCACTGTTTGAAAGTTTGAGAGTCTATTCAAAACCAAGTCCACAATGACATCTCTTTAATGTCTACTCTTTCTACGGACTCCGCACTCAATGCATTCTTCAGCTTGCAGTCACGATGAAGCTTTCCTCAAAGGTTTTTTGCTTTTGAACTCTAATTAATATAATTTTAAAACATTTTTCTCTTAATATTCTACAAGGTTATTGCAACTGTAGAAGTCTTAATTTATTTTAGATTTTCATGAAGTATTTTTTTATAGTGTACTTTATTTTCTATGGAAGCAGTTTAGTGCTAGTTGATTATTTATATGTCGTAATAATCACAAAGTACCTCGTTATAATATGCCAGCGAAGCTTGCACTTATGGTAAGAATGTCATCTAAGGATATATATTTGTGCCTTTGACTTTTTCCTGCCTGTCACCTGGACCAAACGATCACATGACAAAATCTACTTAATTCATTGGCTAATTTTATTTTTCAACATAACGAGAGTCAGTTTGCTTATACATTTTTTGAAAAACTGTCAAAATTTTTACTTTTTGTTACCCAGTCAACCTGAAATATATTGCTAAAAATTCTCCGATGAATTAAATCATATGTCTCGAGTTTCAACGCCAAAAAAATTTCCTTCTGGTCTCCTTTCCATTTCACGAGGTTACCATAACGGCAATCCGCTCAACCGGAAACTAGCTCGTGTTGTCATGGTGACATTGACGATGAACCGCGACATTGCCGTTCAGCAGTTTAGAAGTTGTTTTTTTTCCATGGTGTTGTTGTTAATTAGAAATATGTTAATTAATTTTAAAAATCTTCTGGAGTCTTTTCTTCCATTCAAACGGTTTGAAAATAACCTGGAATTCACCATGAACAGGCATTTATCACTTTCAACTATGAATTTCTTTTGACTAATCATATAGATATTGATTACTCTCACAAATTCTTTGAAACTTATAAAATTTAATGATGCAATTTGTCCTTGCCGACAACTACACAGAGAAAAATCGGATATTTCAGCACGTACAGAATATCAGAATCGTTATCTACCTTGACTTACCTCAGGTGAAATCGATTCTTTCTATGCAAAACCATTTCTAAATGTTTCAGTCAACAAAACAAGTTTCTATATTTTTTTTTATTATTCATCTCTGGTCTTTTATTTAAAGGAGCTTGATAAGTAGTAGCATTCTACAGATTATATGATTATGATTTTTTAAATACATGCAAGGGACCGACCATTTAATTTGAAGGGAGAGGCTATGACTTTTTCCCAAAAACATTAGAAGCTGAATTTATGTAAAATAATATTGTAGCTGCAAAAATGATGAAAAAATATCCTGAAAGATGCTTTCTGTCCCCCAAAAATTATTATTTTTGAAAAAAAAATTTGTTGATACAAGTTAAAAAATATTCTGTAAAGAAAAACCATAACCCCCCCCCCCCCCCACCCCCATTTTCAAGTTAAATGGTCGGTCCCTAATTTTTAGAATATAAAATATTCTTTACTCCATAATCTACAGAAAACATGTTTGTTATGGTCTCGTGTTCATTTATTCCATATCCTTTCGTAAAATATTTAATACAGGAGTTTGTCTTTTATTGCAGTGTGGAGTTGGTAAAACAATTCCCCGTGGTAGAGATGTATGCTCTTTATTTTTCTTAGATATGGTGTACTTGTACATGAGATAATATCTCATGTGTACACTTTGTTCAATTACTATTATCTAAATTTATGTAAATTCTAAAACCGAAGGATTAACTCCCTCCATCGTAGTTTTGTCCTTAGCTATATTTGATATTACTGATTATTCGGATTTCGTTTGGTTTTATGCACTTTAAACATTTTTCAAAATTATGGATTTCCTTTGTTTGGATTCTAGTGCTGCTGATGAGGAATTAATTTCCGAAATGGCCATACAGCTCATTAAATTATTGCAGTTTGAGTTATCATATGTGTTATGGTCTCGTGTTCATTTACTCCATATCCTTTCGTAAAATATTTATTTTGCCACTCGCTAAAAATGGTGACAATAGGAAAACAACTGATGATATTTTCTCAAGGAACAGCGTTTCATGCATCTATAAGCAATTATTTTTATATTCTGCATCACATTACCTACTGGGCCTTATTATGGGATCTGGAGGTATGTTTAAGGAACGTACAATGTACATGCATTCAAATCCCTAAGTTGCAGGAACCTCTATTTAAGTAAATGCTTACTCTTTTACAAACCCAATATTGGCGCTTCATTTAACACTTGGTCCACTAAAACAGAAGACAATATGACACAGACAACACAAATAAACAAACAAATAATAAAAAAATAACGCAAAACTGAATCACTCCGAGTAGTGTGAACCCTCCAAAATGGAGGTAGCACCAGGTCCCCTAAAAGTACACAAATTATATGCTCCATCTCTGGATCTTGTCACCCTACTAAATAGTCATAGTCTTTGTTTGTCAGTTCTTTAATAAACACTTGATCTTACTGTAATGGTCCATTAGCGGACCCAAGAAGGAGTTTCGTGGGTTGGAACCCCCCTTTTTCTTAACAAAAAATAAAGTTCATGCAGAAGTTATGCAAAAATGGATAAAACTTGCAAAAAATCGACTGGAACCTCATTGGAATAAAACCTTTTTGAAAACTGGAACCACAGGTGTGATCCGTTTAATCGTGTGACAATCGTAAAACGCCTAACTGGTGCAACACAGAGACATTAAATTATTTAGCTGTGTTTAAAAGTCTCTGTTAACATATTTTGAACAAAAGATAAGTGAAAGAGTTGTGATGTAAGACGCGGACATGTTGGAAAATTACTGCTCAAAACAGAAAGTTCACTATTGAAAAGTTGAAATTATTACGCTTGTCGTCAAACGCCCAGAACAAGGATTTTATTTTTTTCTGATTTTGCGGTCCGCAACTTTCAAAAAAAAATCAGCACAAGGACCATAAGAGCTACGGTTCCGCAGCTAGGACTTATAATGAGATATAGCGTCCTTGTCCAGAGTAATCACTATACCAGCATAAATAGTAGAGCTGGGTAAAAGTCTGGGATTTCTTCGCTGGCATTTAAGGCTGAGCCTTCCTCATATTAACAAAGTATCTCATCATAGTGTCTCGCTATAATGATTTGGCTATCCCGTTAAAGCGACGTGATTTTCTCGTTATAACGATTAACCATTATGAGATTTGACTATTTCGTAATAACGACCTAAGTTATTTCGTTATAACGAATTACCTAAAAGCATTAGAACGTATGGAGTGTTTAGGGTCATAAAGTCTTAATTACTTTTGACTGAAGTTGTTTGTATGAGTAATCCATCCGAAATGTTCTTGAATCAACAAAATACAAATATTAATTTGACTTTTCCCGTTATTGGCTATGGTTCGTATGACTACCGTTCAGTCACTTCCCCCTTCCCCACTCTTGAAGCTGACCATTTTTGCGGTCCTTCTACATTCTCCCTTAGTATCAATGTTCTGGTACATGATTTCAAATTCTCAGTTTTTGTTTTCACTTTGCCTGCACACTTCGCCACAATGAATATCTTGGCACACCTCGGTATGTTCACCAAGTTTCCCCATCTTTGGACCGTGAAAGAAAATGCCGCTTTTCGGGTTTTGATATTTTATTTATTGTGAATTCGATCCCAACCTTTTATTATATTGATCGGCTATGTTATGTAATCTATATCACCTTCTCATTCTTAGATTTCCTTCGCAGGGATATCACTATTTACTCGTACTAAAGATATTTTTGGTGTTTAATTCAAAGGTTGCTTTCGTAACAGGTTATTGCGATGGGAACCCCCTTATTAGCAAAAGAGCTTTAAAAATAAAACATATGTGAAATGATTAAGTGATTGGTTTGATAGTTTTACGTCTAGTAAGAAATATTTCAGCTATATCAGGACGAGAACATATTTTAATTTTCAACGGATTAGATATTAATTGTCGTAACAGCTCACAACCCAGGTATATCAAATGGGTTTTATGTAGCAAAATTCTATTTGCTGGTTACTTTCAAAGTGAAACTATGAAAACAGTTTTAAAGAAAGAACACATTATTCATAGTCGAATCAAAGATGAAACCCTATAAAAACAACTTACACGTGTAAATTTTGATAAGAATATACAAAAACTGTGGCGACAAGAGATCTGGTGTATGTAACCGGGATAATTATAATTATTTAGAAACCAGCACAACGAAAACGTTCAAAAACAGCAGTATTTTATGTTAATAATAATTAATGCTAATATAGCATGGAAGTCAACTTCATTACATATCCAGGATACAAAGAAAACTATACTGGGAATTGGCCAAGCAAGAGTATGTTGCATATGCCTTGAAGTCATCACTACACAAGTTTTACGGTCGACATAATGCGATCTTGTGGGTCGCTATTGGATATCTGTTTCCCGGAAAACAACAGATCTTTCCCTTTACAGTTTAATGGTGAATGAAGGGATATTGAGTAAATGCACATGAGACAAAGTCTCTATAAATACATGGTTAAAACAAGTAAATGAACAACGCTTTTATTGTTGTTCTTCATATTGCAGTCATCATAAATTTGCTTTCATTGGTTTATTATCCCCGCAATTTCGAAGATAATGTTATACCCTCCGTCCGTCCGTCTTTCCGTCCGTCACACTTTTCTTGTGACTCAAACTCTTCCAACATTTTTGGATTTAGGGATTTCATTTTGTTGTAGAATTGTTGCATATAGTCTGCAGATGCGCAATAAGCTTTCGGATTTTCGATATTGGTCTTGGTGCAAACAAGAGGCCCAATGATGTCAATTTTTACACTTGGCATGTGACTCAAACTCCTCCTTCATTTATGGATTTAGGGATTTAATATTGTTATAGAATTGTTGCATATAGTCTGTAGATGCGCAATAAGCTTTCGGATTTTTGATATTGGTCTTGGTGCAAACAAGAGGCCCCATGATGTCAATTTTAACAAAGACCCAAAGATGTGGATTAGACACATGTGGCATGTGACGCAAACTCCTCCTACATTTTTGGATTTAGGGATCAAATCTTTATGCAGAATTGTTGCATATAGTCTATATAATCATATAGATTTGCAATAAGCTTTTGGAATTTTGGTTCCGGTACCAACTTTGGTAAATTTCCTGAATGTCAAAGACACATATTTTGTTTTAATTTTGGCATATTATCTTATATTCTGACAAGTGTTTGAAAACTTAGGATTCTGAAAGGCGGTTCCAATTTTGGTTAATTTCCTGAAAGTCTCAAAGACCACTTATTTTTTGGAATTATATGTAGCAACTGTATTTAAAATGTTTGTGTAGTTTTGGACAAACATTCTCATCAATTGGATTTCAAAAATATTTGATTCCAATTTTGGTAAATTTCCTGAAAGTCTCAAAGACCACTTATTTTTTGGAATTCTACCTAGCAACCATATTAAAAATCTTTGTGTAGTTTAGGACGAACATTTTCATAAATTGGATTTCAAAAATATTTGATTCCAATTTTGGTAAATTTCCTGAAAGT
>MJUU01049299.1:244470-262445 GCA_002080025.1 Modiolus philippinarum
TTTTTTGGAATTCTACCTAGCAACCATACTTAAAATGTTTGTGTAGTTTAGGATGAACATTTTCATCAATTGGATTTCAAAAATATTTGATTCCATCTTAGTAAATTTCCTGAAAGTTTCAAAGACCATTTATTTTTGGGAATTCTGCTTAGCAACCATAAATCCTAGAATTCTTTTAGTAACAATAATGACAATCAATAGATAGATTTAAAAAAAAAATAATGAAAAAAAAATATGCCGAAGGTGTATAACAACTGTTTTCTGTGTCAAACAATATTCCAGAAAAACGGTGGAAATTCTGACTGGATGCTCTGATATGGTCATGACTGATTTTAAAACCCTTGAGGCCTTCCCAGTTCTTGCAGTTACAGCGATATTTTTTTTATTAATTGTCAATACTTCAATAACTCAACATAAAGTGTAAGTCTTGCCAGTTCCAGGACAACCTGTAATGAACAAATTATGCCCGTTTTCTGCCAAACGTATGACATCTTGTTGGATTGTCATTTTCAATCGTTCCCGTACTTTTTTCGGTTTCTCTCGTGACTGATCTCATTTTCAACGTACACTCCGAAGTTTCCGATAGTAAATTATTTGTTACGAAACTGAATCTGTTAACTTCCGGTCATAGGATATGTCCGTTGTGAGGAAAGTGATTAAAAAACGACTTTATTACGTTTCCGAGAGCAAAACATGTCTTAACTCTTTACCGTTCCTATGACCCGAATTAGGGTCATAAGCGTTTTTTGAAGGGTTATGTCTTATTTAATGACGTATTTAAAATTGATAAAACGACTTGTCATGTAGTGTTATATATCGATGGAAAGCTCATCATTTCTTGTTTCCGAATATATAATTAGTTTGAGAATATATAAAGATGTGTTGGAGAAATTGTCCATTTAGCGGCTGCGTAAAACTCTGTAAATCGTCATTTATCATATAGGTTTAAGTACTCCTTCCAACATTACTATTCAAAATATCGCCAAAAATAAAAATGCACCATAAAGAGCGTCTCACAGAGATAATTCCTGTATATTTCTATTTCAAAAAAGACAAAATACAAGTACGGTTTGGGTAATCTAAAAGCGTGGTCAGCAAATAAATTCGAGCAACTTTTTTACAATGTCTTCTTGCAATGATAATTTATTTCGTGGGTTGAAATAGGAAAACATAAATCGGTAGTTTGAAAGATTTGATGTTTAGCTTCATTTTCGTGTATTATTGATGGTAATTGAACAAGTATTTCCTGAGTTTCGACGAAATGAAGTTCCTTTCGAAATACGGAAAAATCCGTCACGTTGCCAAAATTAACTTTAAATTTACGGGTCAGAAATTAGGACAACGATCGTCAACAAAATGCACATTGATCTTCTTCCATTTTTGATATTTGGATGTTTATTGCTAAATAAAAAACCGTGGAATAGTAAAGATAATATCAAATTCATGCATGGATGCAATAAAGTTGTAAATTATCCGAACTGTCGATTATTATGGGGATTAATCAAATGTCAAGATGTAATGACCGGCATCTACCCTTTGCAAAACAACAGAAAATTTGGTTGCTTGCATCTAATATTGAAATTCATTGCAAACGCAACTCCCGTTGTTTATTAACAATCGAAAGGCACAAGATATTCAGTAAAAATCGATTGACACTGGCCATACCGGAACGTATCTGATCTTCAAGTAGAGTGAGTTGGTTTAGCGAGCACTTGTTACATTCTTTCATTTGATGATTTTGTTTTGAAAATCTCAATGTTTTATATGCGAGACTACACACCTTTTGAAAGCTTACTTATGCTTCAGATATGAAACCATGGACCATTTGATTTCAGTTGGTAGGGGGGTTGATCATAGTTTTGTCTAGAAAAAATATTTATGATTCTTTTCCACCTAGAACACATTATTTGTTTTCACTAAATTTCACATAAATAATTGCAAGCTTTGTCTTCAAATCAAAACCAGATTATTTATTTTTCTGACAAGTAGAAGTAGAATATTTGCGATCATTTTCAATGCCACCAATTTGAATTATTAATTAAAAATCTCTCCACTTGCAAATTATATTGTCCTCCCCTAACGAAATTCAAAACTTTGCAGCATTGATGGAAGTTTTTTCTTTCTCTTCTTACATTTCTATAAATTAGTAAACTTTTTAAAATTTACTCGTGGATTTCTCTATCTGTCTTAAAAAAAATCTGTAGGATTCATTTCTGGTCCGATTTATCATGCCAGAATTTAGCTGTTAAAAAGGGCTAGACATGCAGTTTCATTCAAGCATTTTGGAGCAACTATTTGATTTTTATGGAGGGCAAGGAAGGGTCATCTGACCCCCATAAAAATCAAATTATCACTTTTTTTAGAAAATAAAAAATAAATGTTGTTTCATTATTATGATCACAATAATAAAATTTTAAGGGCAGATCAGTAACAAATAATAATAATAGTAATAATAAATGTGTATAAATAACTAATTAAAAAAATATCAAAAATTAACAAAATCCAATGTCAACAGTTATACATAAAATATCGTAAAACCGGATCGGCTTTTAAGGGCAAGAAATAAAAAGCCGGACATGCAACGATGGATTTCTCGTAAGGCTTGATCATCTTGTTACCAAACTTTGGTACATGCTATATAAATATATAAAGAGAGAGCGAGAGAGATTTCAAGAAAACCAACTATTTACATGATCTCCGGAACCATTTGCACTTATTTCGTTTTTAATTTTTTTTTTTAGGTTTTTTTTTTTAACTCATTCCAATTTAAATTTACAATTTCAATGTTTGCAAATCTTGTGCCACCATGCATATTGAGAGCTTTACAAAAAATGTGCAGAGGCGCATAGGACTTGAGAAAGTATTTGTAACTCTATATGTTGGTATGATTTTAAAGTGTAGCCATGGAAAAACATAAGAATTTCAAAATCCACTGGAAAAATACAGTTTCCCATGTGATTTCCCCATTTCCCATTGGATTTTAAAATATTCCCATGGGACTTTTATTATTCCCATGAGATTATTATCTCCCATGAGAATCCTTTAAGTTCCATATAAAATGTATTTTCCCATGAGATTATGAAATTCTCACGTTTTTTTGCAATTTTGTAAAAGTGTCCTAACATAGCAACACACTTATATGATTTTCGGAAGTTCCATGAAATTTCGCACATTTTGGTTATTTACACACTGATTGGTAGCTTTCAAAAATGGTGGCACAAGATTTGCAAACATTGGAATTACAAATTCAAATTAGCATGTTTTTTGTTTGTTTGTTTGGTTGTTTTTTTTTTGCGGGAGGTTAGAATGGAGGATATGTAGTATTAAAATATACATGGGACAAACATTCTGCAAATATTTAGTAAAACCAAACAATGGTACGGTGTGAATCTTTTATTGTTTTTGTTCTTTTGAAGTTGATATGAGGCTTGCTCATGACCCCTAGCACTCGTTCGATAAAAAAATTCACAACTAGCTTGTTTGATGTTTGCAACATATCATTTGCGCTGGCTATGGCAAGATTCGTCTGGTCTCGGGCATATAAAAACAATAAAAAAATCTTCTTTCACTCGGCCGATTAGGAATAATTTGTTAGAAAAAAAGTAAACCCATGTGTCAGTATCCAATTCAAGATGGTCGTACCTTGATAACATTACAGTTTTTACAATGGAACCTACAGGAAACACGTTCAAAAATCTTTTCTGAAACTATTTTTCTAATTTGAACCAAACTTGTTCACAATGGTCCTTGAATGGACTCCTTTCAAACTGTTTCCAAGAAGTCCAATTCTAATACAAGATGGCTACCATCAGGAAACATAATTTATATTTAAACACTTGACTGTTTATTGTTCTCTATCAGGTTTTCTATATATTTTGGTTTAAAGACTTACATCTTCTGATAAGATTCGTACTTAAGAGATATAACTCGTACAAATGACCATATGCAGAATTTAAGTTTGTGGTAACTTCATGTAATTATCGTATTTTTTAGCTTAATGCAATAGGAGAGAACACATTCAAAAAGAATTTTTTTTTCTGAATTTAATGACAAATTTGCATCAAATTACTTGCACCGACAACGAAAGAAGTAATGATAAAGTTTGAATTTTACTCCTTCTTTCGGGAAACTATATAAATACTAGGTTATTTCAAGATAACGAGTATGGAATATGTCATCATTTATACATGTAGTAGCACTTCCTAGTGCATACTCAAGTCTGATAGAAAACACCATTTTGAACTGTTTACTTCCTTGTTTACACGCTGCATATTATGCTTATATTTTTTTTACTAGTCATTATTTTCAATTTAAATAGACACATGAAATACACAGTATTATGTATTCAGTAATGCGGTCGTAAACTTTTATTCACATTCAGTATACTCAGTCAGGGACATAAATTAATAAATCGCTGTGATGGGCATATCACTGTCTATGGTGAACTGTGTATATTTATGTCCTCGGTGTTGCTTTCTTTTGAACATTGCCACCCAAAATTCACAGAAAGCATATTGGTTACTCAAGCCGAAAAAAGATGCATTAAAAATTATTGAATGATATGTCTAGGGCACCATGGTAAGTCTCTGGCTTTATAATAGTTCACTGATGAATTGGTCTGTCTATGTAAGCATTGTAACTTGTAACATTGCACACCTAATTTCTTAACTCTGGTACTTGTTCACCAAAAAGACATCACCTTAGTGTTTGACTTGTACTTTATTGCCATAGTAACAGAGCAGTTAATAAATAATAAACAAATTTACAAAAGACTTCGGAACACATGAATGACTAGTAAAAGTCTTGTCAAGTTCCAATATATTGGTAGTGACTAGTCTATATTTCAAGTTATTCACAGTGACATTATTTCGTAAAGGCATGAAAATCAATAGACTGATATAGAGGGGGCTCCAGAAGTTGTAACCCCCCAATAAATCATGCTGAATGCATATTAAATCTGATAAAACGTTGAAAATATTGAGGAATCCCCTTTCTTTGAAGACTGAAACCTGTTGCTAAGGCCAATTTTTAGCACAGAAAATGCCAGAGGACTTTTATTGAATTTTGATCAAATGTGTAAACAAAGGGACAAAAAAGAATGTTCATGTTAATGTATTGATTTCGAAGGAAAATTGGCCTTGTTGCAAAAAAAAAAATCTACAAATAATTTGGTTTAATTTATTTAAAAGAGTATGATTTATGATCCGAAAATCAATGGTCACATTTTGTTAGCCACTTCGACCTTGACCCTCAAGATAGTGACCTTGAAATGTATTGTCATCTTTCGCTTTTGGAATACTAGTTTATGTAGAAGTCTTCAAAAATCTGGCATTCAGTTACTAACTTATTCTCCGGAAATCAATATTTTCACTGATTATTATGTCATTTTTCTCCTTGGATTTGGTTGCCATGGTAACAAAAAAACTACCTAACCCGATTAAAACTCTAAAAAAATAACTCTTATCACCAGTGCTCTTTAATTGAAGACATTAACATCTTTCTTTTCAAATTCAACAAAATATACAGTAAAATTAAGTATTCAACTCCCTGATTTATTAATAATTGACTGTTGCCTAGCAACACAAAATAAACACACAAATTTGCAGGTTCACAAAATATTTGTGTATGCAAATTTTAGAGGATTGCTAAAGTAACCAATACCGTTTTTCAGTTGATCCTATTTCAATACACGCAAGATGCTAATCGACTACAAAGCTTTGGATTTATATAAAAAGTTAATAAAAAATATGATTTTCCCATATTGCCTCCTTGATAATATCAATTTTCTTTGTATCACTGGTGAGGCAATGACTTGAGTTAACCTCACTCATAAGTCTAATCAACACTCTTACATATTTGCTGTTATTTTATATGTCAGTATTAAAGGGGTGACATTATGTGTTATTTTTCCTCTAATATGCCTAAATGGTAAAGAGTAAAGGAAGGAATATTTATGAAATTTAAGGGGGTAGACCTGGGGAAGCCTAAAATTTTCCACTCGTTTAATTTTCTTAATATTTTCAGTATTAAAACTACCCATGTTCACGTCGACTTTCAGCAATTTTCAACAATTCTTACCGTCCTGTTTCATTTTTAGTGGTCATCAAAGATACCCTGTTTATTCATATTATGTAGTCGTTCAAGACTTGATTGTAGTGTATAAAATTGGTTCTAAATAAATTTGTATTTGATTTAAAATTATTTCAAATGCAATATTCTGTAGTTTAGACATGTATGAAAGTTAGCGTGAATAATGATAGTAAATTTAATTAGTTTAAACTGAAATATATGGGTGTTCTGAATAGTATAGGCTGAAATTCTTACATTTTTATCACTATTAAACACTTCTTGTAAAAAATTCTGTCGTTTAATTTTCACCAAAAACTGAGAATAGAAAGAAAACACATACGTGTAAAATATATTGAAATTGTAGAATATTCTACCGTCCCATGCATTTTTTCTTAAAATAGAATATAGTGGGTAAAAATCAATATAGTTGCTGAATCTGTGCTATAAATTACCTCCCTTGGAAAAAATCTGACTTTTGCATATTTTCAGAATCTTTGGAATACAAAAAATACCGAAGTTGAAAGCATTGCAAAAATGTAGAGTAAAATGCATTCATTATAAATAACTGGATGTTGGGTATTTGTTTTCAGAACAAAATTAATATTCATTTGCTGTGTGGAAAAAAATTTACAATTTTGATAATACCTATTGTAATGATTCTATTTGTTTGTAGTGAAAAACAGAGTTATTTCCTCCTGCTCCAGGTCTACCCCCTTAAGATAAAGTAAGTAAGAACCGAACCGTCAATCAAAAGAACGAACAACAGAAACACAAAAAGTAGCGATGATCAAAGAAAAAAAAATGGTCAAAATACCGATTTGAAAATTGGCGGTAGCGAAACTGTTTCATCCCTTTCCGCCTATTATACTATCTATAACACACAAGCCAGTGATTTTACCTTATACGTGGCCCTGTGCTAAAAGCAGGTACCGGCACACATTTTGAAAGAATTACGACCAGACTGCATATCAACAAAATATAATGGGGTAATTAATTTAAGTTTAAAGACGCAAATTGTTTTCACCAGAAGTAATAACTTGCTTTGACTAACTTAGTAATACATGTTAAAATAAATTGGTAACAAGCATTTTAATTTCATCTGCATAAAATATAAGGGAATGTAGCATAGCACCCTCATATTCAAATTGTAATTTTGGTATTGTCTCAGTAGCTCTATTTCGTTTGCATTTCTGTCTTCCGAACTTTTTCTTTCTGTCTTACAAAGACATGGGCTAAGTTGGGGAGCTAGACGTTCGATTCCAATATTTGAACACATGAAGTCTGCATAAAAATTATAAAGATGAGGACTATCGTAAGACGCTAGTCACAGTAAACAGCAAATGCCGACTTTCCCATAAATGACCAAAATTACTTTCGGAGTATCTCCCCCTTGCAGAGCTCTGTCCTTAGCTGATTTTGGCTTTACTATTTAAATCCTTTTGGTAATTTGTTCTCGATCGGCTTCACACGCCTTTTTGCTATGGCGGTGGCATGGGTTTTCCATAGGGTAACATGTTTTTGCGATATTTGGTCTTACCTTTCAATGACAGCTCCTCGTCCAGGTATTTTACCAATTTTTATACGCCCGTCTAATGACGGACGTATTATGGTTTCTCTTTTGATGTACGACTATTATCTATTCCTTGCACGGATAGTTATTTGTGGTACACAACGAGACTTTGAAGCTGGAGTTAGATATGAACTTGTTGAATCGCTTTTACAGCAATTTCACTGGTCGAGCACCAAGTAATAACACATCACGCGTGATGTGCTATTACTTTTTCGACGTTTCTATTTGACAATTTTGAAATCACGTTGGCCGCGATTAAAGTTACCTAGCAACGGTGTTGATATTTGAAACAAAAACAGCAGTTAAGAAAATCATAAGAGAAATAGTATAAACAACTCGAAGGAATTGTATATCGCTGGATATCAACTCTCGTTATGTAAAACTCGCCAAATGCTCGTTAATTATATTTTGAAATTACATAACTCTAGTTGATATCCATCGATATCCAATTCTTTCTCGTTATAAAAAACTATAAATACCAATGTCCGATTGTCTCTCTGTCCGTCCGTTCATCCGTTTCATATGTCGCGCTCAAACTTTACAACCATTAGGCCAATTCACTTCAAACTTTGCAGAGTTATTGGGTATGAAGGCTTACGATCTGTATACTTTTTCGTGAATATTCAATTTTTCTTGCAGTAGTTATTGGACTTTATTCGTCAATTTTACGACAATTTTTTTACATATCGCGCTCATTCGTCAATTTTAAGGCAATTTTTTTACATGTCGCGCTATAACTTCACAGCCCTTCGACCAATGGAATGCACCTTCCATATTTTGTCCCGTGTGGTGTCACCACTGCACTATCAGGTTTTGTTCTATGACGTCGTGATACCGGGAAAATTCACGCACAAGGAACAATTTTTGAACATGCGTGAAATACAACATTTCCCGCGAGTTACCTGATAGTGCAGCAGCGACACCAATCGGGATAAGCAGGATGGTGAATTCCATTCACTTCAAATTTTGTTAAGAAATTGGGTATGATGACCTCATGATCAGTATTCTTTTTCGTGAAGTTTCGATTATTCTTGCAAGATTTATGGAACTTTATTCGTCAATTCTAAGGCAAATTTTCACATGTCACGTTTTAACTTAGCAACCCTATGGCCAATTCACTTCAAACTGAATAAAGATATTGAAAATGATAGCTTTATGGTCTGTATAGTTTTTTTTTTGTGAAGTTTTAATTTTTCTTGCAAGAATTATGGGACTTTATTTTCAAAATTTAAGGCAGTTTTATTCATAACTCACCTTAACTAATTAATGGTTTGATCAGCTCACTTCAAACTTTGCAGATTGATTTATTAAAGAAATATGCTTAATTAAGCAGTTATAGGTGCATTCTAAATTGTGAACAATTTCTTTTTTAATCACTTAAAGTTTTGAAGGTTGACGACTGGATGCGACTTGGCGCAGCTGTTTATTTATTCTTTTATTAGTAACAATTTTTGTGAAAAATGTTTTGAATTTGTTTGTTTTGATTGGTAATAAATTTTTTGATAGGTCTAAAGAAGTACAGAAAATCAATGAGGTCTTGATGAAACCTGTTGAAAAATCGATAATTTTTACAAATTGAACAATAAAAGTATATTTGTTTTCTTTGTATGACAGGAAACAAATTGCTCATTTTGAAATTCACGAGAAATAATTTTAGCACAATAGTCTTCAATTATTACAAAACAAGATGACAGAAAATAATTGTAAAGACAAAAAACACAAACCAAACATATCACCCACCAAACAAATAAATCCAAACTAACTTAAAGAAAGAAAAGAGACATGTTTCAATACCTGTTTAAATTTTCTGTATTGATTCATACTCTGTTGAAGACTTTGGATATTTTTTCAGTAATTTTATGTCAAGATGGCTTGATTTACACTTAATTAAGCAAAAATCACTCAGTTCTATCACAGCAAAGTGTGCTTCAGTTGATTCAATCCCAGCATTTTACAAGGAATTAGATTTTTTTTTCAACAAAATACAATCTGAAAGATTCTCCACAGTCAATTTACAACATTAATGAAAAAAGCACGAGCACATGTACAGAACACAAGCCACCAGATATTGTATGTGGGAAAGGAGGGGGTCTCAAGCTATCACTTCTCCAAGAGTAAAGTATACAACAATTATAATATGTGGTAATGCTCTAGGTCAACAAATACCACCTTTCTTTATTTTTGCTGGAAACTTGATCACCTCACTAAAGGGGCTACACCCTGGACAGATTTTCGTGGAAACGTCAAGCCCTACGAAGCATAAAATAAAAACCTTTATGTTTTTCGTAAAAGATCAGACCAATTTGGGGAGGGGTCGTATAAAAGGCTATTTCCTTCCCTACCATTTCTTCCATTTTTCCAGGGACAATGAAAACTCGATGCCCTAGTTGTCCATTCCTTCTATAAGTTTCTTTTTTACTTGTATGCAACTTCGGTATTTGTCTATTATGTTATATGAATTGGTGAATTTGACCACTTTTACATTTCTCGTGTAAGAGCAGACTAGGGGGTCGAAGTTAAAGCTTACTTTCCATGTGACAGTTGGGTTTACGTGCTAGAATATAGAAAGCCTGATTGATAACCAGTTTAGCCAAACTTGTGTGAAGAAAATCTACGCCCGATGCACTATAAAGACCTGTTGTATATTTCTCGTAGAAAGTGTTCGTATGGAACGCTAAATTTCCTGACCCTACCCATTTTTCACAGTCTCGGTAAAAACTTGTTCCACTTGTTTCCTCATCCTTTATATCTTTCTTCTTTTTCTTGTACCATTCTTAATGCATTAACGTGTTCTCATTCTAATATGACTGAAAAATTGCCAACTGGACGTAAAACTTTAACTAATCAATCAATCAAAACAATGAAGTAGATAAAAATTGGTGATAAAATTGTAAAAATAATCTCTACAGATGTAATGACAAAATTAATGTGAAAAGAATACAGAGAAAAAAATACGTTTATATAAACTGCCACCATTTCATTGCGTAGTCATTAGTTATGTGCATCAAAGTAGTGAAATTTCTCTCCTGTTGTGTTTAATATACAGGAAAAAATTCTCAAAATACGGAGGATCACGGAAAAATTACGGTTGGAATACTTATACCACTAAAGAGGGGTTGAAAGGTCTGAACATATGTACTTTTGTTTGTCAGGTTTCAAGTAGCAAAAACCTTCAGATGCCTTAAATTTAGTTCCTGCAGATGGAAATGATAATTCGATAACGTGGAACTCGGACACCTTTGACCAAATACTTCTAAAACTTTTCACTTGACACATTGAAGATGTGCACCTTCCCTTAATAATTTCGAATTCATGTATTGTTGAAATGAGTCATTTTTCATCACTTTTAACATTACGGTACGGAGATTGTGTCATCTGCAACTCTTTAACACCTTATGACTGATGATTTTGAATCTTTGTACAGATGTACTGAACAAATTGAAAATGCACACCCCCCCCCCCTCCGTTTTGTGGCAGTTTTGAATAAATGAGGTAGAATTTGCCCTTTGTGGTACCAAGTCATTATTTGTTATATTTTTATATTATGGAACCAAGTTTTTGTAATTTGAATTGTGTGATGCTTATGAAACTTAACACAGTTGATCTGGACACAATGTGCACCTCCTCTTTGGACCAGTTTTGATTATAAAATAGTCAAAATTATCAATTACCATTTCACCTCTAATATCATCATGGTACTAAGTTAGTGTCCAATACTTCAGAGACGTCATACGGTCCTGAATGCACTGAACATGGACAGCTTTTTGTGGAGTTTACATTTGCTAAGATATATTTTCTCATTTAGATACGATAATGTTTATATGAAACCAAGTTAAGCTTTCACATGTATTGTTAAAATTTTATGAACAATTTGTTCAACTGTGTAAGGTGGAAAAAATGGTACTTCGGTAATTGAATTCTTATTTTAATTTGCAAACTTAATACATGGCTTTCTGTTAAGTTTTAAAAACACTTTCTCAAGATGGCACCATCATCATGAGGGTGACGCAAGTCTAGACATGTAATTGGTTTTGTTATATATTGTATCTTAAAAGCTGATAAAAATAGTTTTTAATTATCAGAAACAACAAATTCTTAAGCAACGAAAAACCAGGAAAAACAGCTTTAAATATTCATCTGAAAAATTAGACAATAATCTGCCTAGGATATGTATTTAAATCTTAGATAAAAGAACAGTAATTTTATAACTGAATCAACTGATCCTTTAAATAAATTTTCTGTAGTTGTTTTGTTTAACTTGTAAGTCTTGTCCCGGATGGGAAATAGCAGGAAACCTGCTAGCTCTAAATATATTACCCCGTACAAAATGCTGACTTTCAATTCCAAATAGACGCCTGTTTATAGGAACCTGTTTTGTTATATCCAATATGTAGTAATCAATTGTTGGTTTTGTAATTTTTATTTTCAGTTTGGAAAGACTCCAGTAGTAGTCCCAACTGAGAAATTCGACCTGTAAAACAGTGTAAATGAATTTATGGTCAACAGGAAAATACATGCGCAAAATGGAAAAGATACTCACTCTTAACCTCTACATTGCATTAAAAGAGGAATATCCTCATCACCTGTTTCTATACAATGTTTTATAAAGAAATCCTTCCTTCAACTGGTCTCAGTTGAAGTTTCCTTTTACATGCTTGGTGCTTGTAATCAAGCCCACTTTTCCCAATTTTGACAACCCCTGATGCTTGATTTTGAATTATGAAGACAGTCATATTAGTGATTCTGTTTGTGAATGCATGATTTTTTTTTGGGGGGGGGGGGGGGNGTTGTAAATTTTCTTTCGGAGTAAGGAAGGTTTAAGTGTTGTTTCAGGAAGACAATGAAGCTCGGGATACACAAAATTAGTGATTCATCCAGCGGAAGAGATCGAATAATAGAAGTCGTCTTTTTTAGTATACCTACAATCATCCAAAGTGAAAAGGAAATACAAATGTTCAATGTTAGACGAAGTAAATTATGTTCTTATTTAATATCGATGAGGGGACATGCCACAGTTTCACACTTATCATGAAGATGGTTCATACAAATGCCTCTTACGTCAACATCTCTTAATATAAAAAGATATCTATAGTTACGGATCTATCGATCAAAGATAGTGGCTTTTTATTTTTATTTATTTTTTTTGTTTGTTTTTGTTTTGTTTGTTTGTTTGTTTTGTTTTTTTTTTTTTTTTTAGATTTCTTACAGCATATTTATACAGGTACTTTAAAGAATTGAAACCATTTCAGAAAAAGGGGTAAAATTCGATATTCAGATTGGGTTTGCTTTATTCTATTGTTAAAAAAGTTACAAAGCTGGATTTTAGCAATGGATTTGAGGTTAAAATTTCGAGTTATGAAGTGTGGCATGAACAAGGGGTTCAATATAATATTGGTGAATAATGTCAAGTAATGTATACATATGCCTGAAATTCACTTATGTTTCTCCAATTGTGTATATCCGAATTCAAATATATTTATAAGTAAGTCGCAAAATTATAGTCATAGCCAGATGCAAAATCTGTATAATTACTTTTATCAGATTCAATAGATGAAAGACGAGTTAGACGCATTGCCAGAATATAAATATTCTGTCTATTGAATCTTATTTAAACAGAATTTACACCCAGCCAGGGCCATAGTTTTTTAACACTTACATTGAATTTTTTTTTTACTACGCAACATTGATATTTTAAACACCCACAACCTGCAACTATTCACAATCTAATATCGCTTACATTTTTACTAATTTTTCCTAAGAGTATGAAAGAAAATTAACCAAATGAATATTATTTTCAGTTTAAATCTTTTATCCAAAATCATTCAGACGGGAATGAGCAGTTTGGTTTTGTTTGCGTGCCGCCAGACTAAATGAACCCATGAAGATCTCCAGTTCAAGGTTATAGCTTCGATTGCTTTTGATGGCACATGACAATATAAAGCATCACTATTTTTTTTTTTTTTTTTTTTTTTTTTTTTTTTGGTATCCCTTGAACATCGTTTATTTACAGTAACTTTGATATTTTGTTATTTTCCTAGGAGATGCATTAAACAATATAGAGTTTGAAAGAGTTTTTCTTTTAAAAATGCTGATAGTTCTCAAGAAGTATTCAATTTAAAGGACTTGTTGGCTTATGCAGTCTTTATTGATTGTATTACTAAAGAATCATCTCCAAGGTCACAAGAGCAGACTAAAAAAGAGTTGGGGTCGCATTTTCTTTGCAATCAAGGGTGCAAAGTTTTACACAAGCGACCGACTTAACGACTCTCATGGTCCGAAATATTTGAAGCAGGCAATGAAATGTTTAAATTGTGTGGGGAAAGATATTTTCTGATTTATTAAATGAATTTGACTTCATGTTTTTGTGTATTTTCTGTGATCTTTATCTCAATGCTGTAAGAGCGTATGCCTCTTGGGATACGTTATGATTCGGTGTATTCGAGATGAAATGGAGTAATGATAACATCGAAATTTCAGACATTATAGTTACTCGTACAGATCAGCAGTTTAAAGTAAAAGCAAGGAATGTGAAACTTAAAAGAAATGTTATTCGAGGCATTAGACGATGGCCGGTAAAATGGCAAGTGTGTATTAGGATATGTAATAAATTAACACGAAGCAGAGTGTCAACAGATGCAAGATAACGAAATGCAATTGAACAACATTGTTTGTTGTTCATCATGAAGGCACTCTAAGAGTTTGAACAAAAGGGATTGAACACAATTGATACCAAATCCATGAACCCCTTGAGAGTAAAACCTTGTAGATTTCATAATAATATAAACATATGAGTAAGGGTAATTATAGGAGTACAGCAGGCGTCAATTTCTACGTACTCGTCCTCATTTATGTATAAATCCTGGTAAATAATAAGGCTAGAGTAATCAAACTTTGTAAGCAGATGCACCTTGGGTTTTCTCACAACCTCCATGAAAATTAGGTCTCTGACCTATATTTTTTGTTCGAATACCTTTCATTCAATTACAAGACCAAATTCATATCTCAATGACTGTACATTGTTGAATCATCTAACCTTGCATGTGCTTGCATCCAGTTTAGTAGTTGGTTATCATCCCGGAAGTATAGGGATCATTTAACCTATATTTTACGCATGACCGACTTACCTTCTAGTTTACGTCTGAGCTTATATCTCAGTAACTCTACATGGTAAGACCATCTCGCCTTACATGCAAATGCATCTTTGGTGGTAAGTCAGCAAGCAAGCAAAATGAAGTCACTTTGATTTCTGGCATTCAAGTTTTTTCATT
Organism: Modiolus philippinarum; assembly: GCA_002080025.1. NCBI lineage: Eukaryota > Metazoa > Mollusca > Bivalvia > Mytilida > Modiolidae > Modiolus > Modiolus philippinarum. Next base: position 259,378 of record MJUU01049299.1, read on the forward strand.
CAAATTCATATGTCTGTTACTGTACACGGTAGGACATATTAACATACACATTGATAGTAGGTCAGTATTCAGGTAAAATTACGTCACTTGACTTTTTTTTCACATCATTGACCTGGAGTCCAATTTATATCTCATTTAACGGCAATACTAGGATCATCTATCCTTGTATGTGCATGCACCACAATGGTTTGTTGAAAGGCAAGACAAGTAAGGCTTAAGGTAGTAACAACCTAATTAAAATTTCTGGTAGAATTTTTATATTAAGATATTTTGTAGGTCTTGAACTCATATGTTCCAAAACTAGAATATGATATGTCACCTATCATCTCTTCCTGTTGTTAGGCTTTGAAAAACCATGCACAATTCAGTATTTTTCAGCACAATGCAAAAAAAAATGTATAGGACACCCTGAGAACATGCTTATTCTTTTTTTTTTTTTTTTTTTTTTTTTTTTTTTTTTTTTTTTTTTTTTTTTTTTTTTTTTTTTTTGCCAATTTCAGTATGATTGACGATTTTATTTATTTACAAAAACAATAATGAAAGGACTACCATCATTTCCGGTCCCTTAAAGAGGGATGTGGACAAAACACAATGAATAAAGATATAATGAATCCGCAGGACAACACAGTTTTGATAGGTTTCTTTAATGAACCTGAAGTTAGTATGGGTCTACCTTCAAGGATAAAATGTTCAGCCAGTGTTAAAGTATTTAGATAAATATATCGTCGCAAGACCTTGTTTTGGAATTTTACTGATAGTACCTTTCGTTTTTTTGATGGCTTATACTGTTACAGCCTTATGTTTGTGACGTTTGTATTTTTTATGCCCCCATATCGAGGATCGGGGGGCATATTGTTTTTGTCCTGTCTGTTTGTCTGTAGGTCCGAAACTTTAACCTTGGCTATAACTTTTAAACTATACAAGGAAGACTTTTGGTACTTATGTCTCTCCTTGTGCTATCTGTTATTGTGTTGAGATTTTGGTTTGTTGCTTCGGTACTGGCTGGAAATATGTAGAATACAAATGAATGTAGGTTAAAATTTCAATACTGATATCCAGTTATTGGAATTGCAATATTTTACATCTGAATAACTCTGACAAAATATTCAATATGCCGAACTTTTCTCCATTAGGACATATTTCAGTTCGAAAAGTCATTGTGTGAAATTATCTCCTTTCTAAACATGCTAATGAGGTGGGCGTCTACTTCATCAGCCATATTTTTGTGTGGGGAAAGATGTTTTCTGCACCGTCTGTTGATGGTGCATAGTAACGGCTGGATATTAAACTTGTTCGGGTATATAAATCACAAAGGAACAATGCATTTAGAAAACCAAAATCTTTTAAAAAATAAAAGTTAACAATTTGTCTGCTATTGCACGTTCAATTGTTTATAGTTGATGTCAAATGTCTTCACTGCGACCACACTAAATTAACCTGGCGACAATAAAATATTATTAAAAGGCAAAAAATTACCGGGGGCGGACACATTTTCTGTATTTAAAGATAGCCAAAGGATTAATCTTGAAGGGGAAATATGAAATAATAAAGATAGCCAAAGGATTAATCTTGAAGGGGAAATATGAAATAATTGATTTCAAAGATGTATATTTCAAAGATCCAAAATGATATCCCGTAGCCAAGGTATAAGTGAGGGTGGTATCTTCCATTGTGTTCATTATTTGGCGGTATATTTTAGTTACAAACACTGCCGGGGGGGGGGGGGGNATCAATGTACTCCGTTATGATAATTTTACGAAATTAATGGGAACGTTTCGAGATTTCTGTATCGAAATATTTATTTGGAACATTAGTCGAATGCTTATTGTTCCATTTAAAACAATAAAATAAACTATAGACAAAAAATCAAATTACGATTACCTGAATTGGCCTCTGACTCTAAGTTGTAATCATGACGTTTATAGGTAAATTCGATTTCATTTCTAATAATAGAGCCAGTATTGTAGCAGACTCAACGAACTTTGGGGTTTTATTCTGGGTGTTTGCGTGAAACGACGGAAATAAAATATTGCACACGTATTGATCAATTCTTTATGAATCAGTATGCCAATTTTGGAGAAAATCCGGAGATGTATATTTGATTCATCCAATTGAAAGACACCCACTTCAGTCCACTTAAACCGCAATTAACGCACTAATTACAAACTACAACCAAACGGCAAACATTTTCATTATTTCTATACCTTAATGAAATACACGATTTAAAAAATCATTAAATTTTCTAATTAGAAACAACTTTTTGGAATTTGTAGCTACGGAAAACAAATCTTAAGTAGAACTTTTTTGTTTCATTGAATGAAGAGTTCCATTTCTTTTGTTTAAAACTAATCACTTATCGGCCTGATTTTAGTAATGTTTATTGTATATCCATGGGATACGTGATAAATGCTCATAAGCACATACGATTGAAATGCATAGCATAGCATATATCGAAATCGTGCTGCAGATGTATTATATATATGTAGTTTTTTTTTTAATGGAACTTATATCTTTAATAAGTTCTCGTGCGTTTTAAAACGGTAAAATATGGCCACCAGGAAAGTTTTTTTTGGTGTAATTAACATCTTCGGAAGATATGTCTGGAAATCATATTTATTAGGAATATATGTCGTAAATATATCTATCCACCGGATTGATTTTCATAGTAATATATGTTCTACCAGTACACATTTATCAATTGGAGTTTTAAACACATTTCCCGTATATTAAACAAAACAAAACAGGATACATTTATGAAGAAAATCTGACATGAAATCCATAAAAATGGTACTTTGGGTTTGCCTTTTTAGCTCACCTGGCCAAAGGCCATGTTTTGCCATCACCCGTCGTCTGTCCGTTAACTTTTATTCAAAGATCTTCTCCCCTGAAACTGCTGGGCCAATACTAACCAAACTTTGCCTGAATAATCACCAGGGATATCAAAAATCTGACATGATGTAAAAATGATCAACATCATGAGATCTACCCACCCTGCAATTTTTTTGAAGAATATTCGATAACCCGTCTTGGAGTTATTGCCCCTTTTCCGTAAAATTTTCGTTTTTTTT
>MJUU01049299.1:266174-277858 GCA_002080025.1 Modiolus philippinarum
TATATATATATATATATATATATATACTTAATTAATTAACTTATTCTGGTACTGATGTAGCTGAAATATTGCTCACTGGACGTTTAACTCTAAACCAATCAATCAATTGGTTATTTTAAGACGTCTTTGTTCTGCAGCATTGCTGAATATCTTGTTACATCTATGTGTCTGAAGTCTAACATTTGTATGTGGACAATTTTCTGGTGCCTCTTCGTCAAAAACCTCACGTGGAAAAAGTATCATCTGACTGAAATAATTTATTCGAGATAATTGTTATCGTTTGAAAATGTGCAATATTCTTATGAAAATTTAATTTTCCACTCTGTGGAAATGCCTTATTCATAATTACACATGTAATGATGCCTGCTCATACTGTAAAAAAATGAAATGTGGTTATCAGGAAAAAACCCACAGAGTGTGTTCAAAACAAAACCATTACAGATAGTATAGTCAAGTTGCATATCAAATTGATAAGTAAGAAGAGGCCTTCAGTTTGAGTCCATGGTCTTTTTAAAGGCAGATCTCCAAAATGATGATTAAATACATTGGAGACTTTTCGGTCCTCAGCAACAAGCTTATTTTCGAAAATAAAAATCCTTAGCAACCGTTAAACAAAAGCCTTAATAAGTTCATAAACTTTTGATTACATCACATTTTTGACCGAAATTAAAAAAACAAAATCACTCTTAACATGTAATCATGGTGAAAACTGGTGAAAGACCTGTTCTCTAAACAATCGATATTTTAATTATTATAATTAATCATTATTATTTCTCTCTATCTTTTTCTTCTCCCGCAAGTGTGTCAACCCTCGTTCCCAGCCATCGTACCGCGGATCTTAATGAAACTTGATACAGTGATAAAGGACTATGTGTAGATGACCGCGATCTTAATGAAACTTTATATAGTGATAAAGGACTATGTGTAGATGTACTATTTGGTCTTGAAATTTTCAAAATTGCGGCTGTTGCCATTGAAACTGAAAAAAGGCGGGCAAATTAAAAAAGCTCCAAATTGGATGAAATTTTACAGAAAGATTGTACAAGTTGTTTGGAACTTATTCTTTGGTAAAAAATTTCTAAAATAAAGGCCGTTGTCATGGAAACTGGAATCAGGCGGGGAAATTAACAGTACTCCGTATCGGATTAAATTTTGCAGAAAGATTATATAAATTGTTTGGAACTTACTTATGGGTCAGAAAATTTTTAAAATGACGGCCGTTGCCATGGAAATGGAAAATTGGGAAAATTAAAAGTGCTCCGAATATGATGAAATTTATGGTAGTTCGTTTGGGAGACTTTGTTTTCATCCAAACACAGATATGACTTTTTTTATGCCCTCGCGACAAGTCGGGGGCATATTGTTTTACCCTCGTCCGTCCGTCCGTCCCATCTCTGATAAGTTGTTATTCCTGATAACACCTCCCACATTATTAATGCTGCACTTATTATACATTGCACAGTGATTAGGCATGGATTGAGGATGTGCATGTGTCATGGTTTAGATTTTGGTTAAAAATGTGTTATTTTGAGGGGTAGTTGAACTTGACCATTTTATCAAAATGTGTGTTCTGGAACTGCTATTCCAGACAACTCCTCCCACAATATTAATGCTATATTTATTTTACCTTTTACAGTGATTAGGCATTGGTTGAAGATGTGCATATTGTCATGGTTTAGATTTTGGCCGAAAATTATGATTTTGAGGGACAGTAGAACTTGGCCATTTATCAAAATGTGTTCTTGAACTGCTATTCCGGACAACTCCTCCCACAATATTAATGCTACATTTTATTTTACTTTGCACAGTGATTATGTATAGTTTGAAGATGTGCATATTGTCATGGTTTAGATTTTGGCCAAAAATTGTAATTTTGAGGGGTAATTGAATATATGGCTATTTTATTAATTTACTGAGGCTTCATTCCGTGTATGGCACTCGGTAAATGTCCATGGTACTTGATTTGGCTTCCTATTTCGATATTTTTGGAAATGAGTACTTCTTTTTGGATTATGGCTTTCCATATTATTTGATTTTAATGCTGCTGATGAGAGGTCACTCCTTGAAACACGTGTACAACATAACGAAATTTACTGTTTTTATGCAACTTCGGTATTTTTTGTATTATAGAAATTTGTGTGCTGGAACTGTTATTCTGGATAACTCCTCCCCCAGTTTTATTTAATGCTGCATTTATTTGGTTTGCGCATGGATTGAAGGTATGCATATTGTCATAGTTGAAATTCTGGCCAAAAATTGTGATTTTGAGGGGTAGTTGAACTTGGCCATTTTTTTTTAAATATGTATTCTTGAACTGTAATTACAGTATTAAACCCACAGTAACATGTATTAGAAATTAGATTTTTTGTGTTTTATTTACAACTGCGGGGGCATCATATGTGTTATTTATAGACAGAAAGAGTGTAAGCTAAATTTTATCCTAATCGGAAAAAACTTGAATGAAGGCAGCGGGGGCAATTACTCACTTCTTTTTAGGGCGGTGCATTGTTTGATGTATAAAGTTAGGGGAGGTGATTCATTATTAAACCTTGAATCGTTGTTAAATGTATGGGATCAACTCGATTTGCTAATTGTGACCACTGTGATATGCAAACTGTTTGTGTACATGAAGTTGAAAGAATTTTAACTGTATACATACATACATTCCGAATATTTATGTTCCAAAATGTGTTGCCAATAAGTTTGCAAAATATTTTTAGGGGACAACCATTTGATTTTGATTAGGTGGGGTGCTGGAAGATTTTGAAAATTAATAATTGAATCCTCATTTTAATGGAAAAAAGAATGCTTAATTTAATGAAAAAAATTGCATTGTTAACTGTAAATAAATTTCAAAAAAATTGTTTTACAATGAAAAAAAATGGTGCATTCGACATTAGGACGGAAACACGAAATAACTTTTTTATCAATTAAAATTTTCCAAGCACCACCCCCACCCATCCCTTCAAAATCATATGGTTGACACCTTATTTATTCAAAACCAGTGTTTTTTCTTCTTTTTACTTGTGGGGGGGTGCAGGTCGGTTGCTTGTGTTTGCACATTTCAATTATTTCTTTTCCTTTTTATGTATATGGTCATGTTGCCCTATGTGGGCCAGTGATTTGATAAATAGAATATGTTCTATGTTCATTCAATGGTTGGAGTATTCCTAATCCCTACTTGGATTCGTCGGTCAGGTTTTCTGAGGGGAGCCATATTCTGACCGACGGATACCAGTGGGGATGAGGATTACCCGTTCTTAGTTCAACACGTTCAACGCCAATTTAATTTTTAAACAGTAGTGCACCTGAGTAAAAAGGGATAAAAGTGGTTAAAGCAAAATGATGAATTTACAATACAAATTAAGCAGGATCCTGATGGACTAAACTGTCTATTTAGTTTCCATCTAATCTACTTTTTTTATTAGTCCTTTTTATGATTTCGAATAATTTTGATATATTGACAAAAAGTACTAGATATTGTAATCCTGAAACCTTACAGGATATGAGGATGAAATTATTATGATTATCTGATTAAATAAAATATTGTCCAGACCCTATCTATGTCTTTAGATACACTAGTAAGACTATCAAATGTAGACTTTAAATATGTCTAATTGAATTTTATTTAAACCTTGTACTGTTTTAAATTTATTTGAATTGTTAATCGAGGCATGTACTATTTTGGTAAGACAGGTACTATCAACTTCGATAGTACTATTGTCATGGATGTCTTCAAATACACTTTTACAGTCATTTCACAGTTAGTGCGACCAGTCTGGCTAGTAGTCAAGAAATAATATACCTCTACTTTACCGACTTTATCATTAGTTTTACTTTATATACCACAAAACTGTCTTGATTGGTTTACTAATCCAACCAAGCTATTGTCCATGTAGTTAGAGTAGAAGGGGCATCAACCCGTGTAAATGAAGGAACTATCATGGGTGACACATAAACAGGTATCAAGGTTTTACTTTAATCTTTTTGTTGGGGTCGGGGGGTGTCTTTAATTAAGTTATGAGTGCAGTTTAAATGATCAAGTACTGAAAGTTAGTAAATATATCACACCGCCGCGTAACTGCAATGATTTGAAAACGCCTGAATTTCTAACGATTTCGTACGACTATAAATATTTTCATAATAACATTCAAGTGCAATTAAAAAACGTACATTGCCGGAAAATATTAAATTTACTTGTAATCGCTGCGAAAAAGTCTCTACAAGAGCCACGCCATTCGACTTAGTACAAATAAATTTGATTTTTTTTTTTTGGCAATATACATACATTTTGTTTATCTATTTCAGAAATAATTCATTGCTGTACGTTGTTTACTGGACATTTGGCACAACGGAAGCAAAATGATGGCATAAGCTCACATGGTTTTCGGTAAGGCGAGATAAAAAGCTTATGATGATTTGGGTTTAAATCATGATTAATTAAATAGAAGGGCATGAAAAATGAAACATGCGGACATGAAAAAAATTATAACAATTTACAACAACGGATTGAGTAACATAAAAGCAGGTGACCATATTTTTGTTTCTTTTCAGGATAGGTCAGAGCATTTGTTGTCATCGGCATCGTCGTCCTTATCAGCGTCTGGGAGGACCACATCGAACGGTTTGGTCTTTAGATTGTTGTGTGAATATTGCGGACTGTTCATTGTACTATGGAGTATAAACGATGGTATGGGTAAAATTTAAATTGCTACAAGTAACCATATTGTCCAGGTTGACAAATAGAAGTGTCAAATGGCATATGAATTGGCAGTAGAAATAGTGGGTACATTGCAGGATTTGCTGTTTGCAACCGAAGCGGTGGAACTTACTGTGCAAATGGAGTGGAAGCATCCACGTTATTGGAATGGTGCATAGGTGGCTGTATCACGAGGTTCGCTTTCTGTGGTGCATCATGGGGTTCACTTTGTGTGGGTTAATGGTACACATCTTTTACTCGGTGGCTTGAATCAGAATCTTGATCCATATCTTTTTTTAATTCTAAACTTAACACTATTGATTATTTCAGGGAAAATAATTTTATCATTTTGGCATAATGATTGGAGCGGATATTCTACTGCCGTTGTTTTGGGAAACTTGAGAGGGGAAGGGGGGGGGGGGTTAGAATCCTAATAATTATTCAGTATCATCAAATCTTTCATCGGAATGGAAACTCGGGAATACTTTGATTGGTTTGTTTTACGCATTCTTTCTTTCACAACTTATTTCAAACTTTGAATTTCTAGCCTCAAATACCCGCTCCAGATCTGCTATATCAGATTTAATCGATTTTATTTGGGCCAATAGAACCCTCTTTTCCTCCTTAAAATCATTATGCCTACCTTTTTGTCCATAAATTTGATAGTCCATACACCTAATGTGTTTTCATTCCTGCATCCAGAATGTCCTCATTATTATTGGCCTGATGACCACGGATGTGGCAATATATGAAGCAATAAATAAAACCAAGCTAAACTAGAGGTTGTCGGAACGACAGCTATCCCTGCACTCCCAGTTTGACACAGAAAACAGTTGTTTTACCCGTTGTGCATAATTTTTCTCAATATTTTTTTAAATCAAACTTTTGATAGTCGTTATTTTACAAAAAGAATTATATTTAGGATATATGATTGTTAGGCAGAATTCCAAAATATAAGTGGTCTTTGAGACTTTCAGGAAATATACCAAAACTGGAATGAAATATTTTTGAAATCCAATTGATGTAAGTTTTTGTCCAAAATTAAAGAAACTATTTAAGTTTATTCAAAAAGATAATTGGCCATTCAGACTCGCAGGAAATATTCCAAGATTGCAATCAAATATTTTTGAAACCTATTTATTTAAAATATTTGTCCTAAACTAAACAAATTATTTTAGTGTGGTTGCTAGGATAATCTTTGAGACTTCCAGGAAATTTACTAAAATTGAAATCAAATATTTTTGAAATCCAATTGCTGAAAATGTTCGTCCTAATTGAAACAAATTCTAAAAGGCTTGTGCGGTTTTGCCAGAAAAAAAATTTTTAATGAAATTTCAAAATTTCGAAATTTCAAACAATTTATTTAGTTTCGCCAAAATGTCATAGCTTTGGCAATAAAAAATTAATTCTTCAAATAAATTAAAATTCCTCATAAGAAAGAATATAATATTGATTTTCACTGACACCAAGTGTTTTGGTCGCCCCGTAAGACACTAAATCAAAGCTCCGATGGAGCTGAATCTCGAAGCCCTGAAAATCTACATGTGGCAAAACTTCGTAGTCATCCAAAGAACTGCTACATACGTCTGCATGTATTAAGTTATTCCGTAATACGTGAAAATAATCGGAAAGTGTGATTTCGCATTTCATTTCGTTGCTATAAATATATATATGCAGTACACTGTCACAGGTAAACAAATGTTATTTTCATCTTGCAAATTACTGCGCGACAAGTTCGTTGATCCGAGACGCAATATAAAAAAACGAGTAATTTGATAAACATGCATATTGTTTTCAATTTATTAAAACAACACTGTACTCAACTCAAGAAAATGAAGAAATATAACTTAAATACTAAATGTATACGATTTTGAAAGAAACTTTCGCACTATATTTTATCGGAAGCACGAAGATCATCTTTTTGAGCTGTTAATAGGCTTGAAGCCTCATGCGGGGCACGTAATTTTTTCTTTTTTATTTTGTAATGAACTTTATTGGCAGAAGCAAATATTTAGCAAACGAGCAGATAAATTATTTACAACTTCACAAATATAGCATCAACACTATTAAATTAAATATATATTATTATATAAGAGCTGGAGATTGATTTGAGGTATGCAGAATTTCGAACAACAAAAAAAAACAAAGAAATGAATTATTAAAAAAAAACCGTTTAAATAATCTAATATGCTGACATTTGCTCTAAGGTTAGTATTACCCATTGGATATCTATATGGGTTGCGAAGAAAATAATAAAGCTTAAAAGAAAGTGGTTGCAGAAAAGACAGATCAGGAAAGCTCTTGCATGCATCTCATTTATCTTACCTCTCATACTAGCAATTACATGTAATCTTTTACATAAATGTATGTTATGCACACATACCACTGTCCGATTTGTGATGTGCACAACCAAATATTTGACTACCATGCTTTCTCATGTATACCTGTATCTTACAATCCACCCACACAAACTCTACGACCTGTGTCCCTTCTGCGTCCTTTTTATATTCTTTTTTTTTTTAAAGTAATTTAGATTCAATCCTTCGAGAACCGGAAGCCAGGGGTTCCAGCAGCTGTTTGCTCTTTCTAATTTATTATTTTGAAAAAATATACCCTTTTCCATCAAAATATTTTGTTTTAAATAATTTTTCAATGCTATAAAGTTTACTTGAGTTTGGTTTAATTTTGACTTATATATATAAAATTTAGAAATAAGCTTTCTTACATAATTCATATCTGATTTTTCTAATAGTCCAAATAATATAATATTTATGTTAAGGGGCATTTCAATTCTAGTATTTGTAAATATCCAAAGTTTCAGATCTTGCCATAGTTTTTCTATCTTAGGACAATGCCAAAAAATGTGTTCAATGGTTTCTTCTCTTTGTAAGCAAAAAGTTCATTTATCTGTATCAGACATTTTAAATTTGTATAGCAATTCATTGGTACCAAGTATCCTGTGTGTTATTCTATATTGGAACCATTGTAATTTAGAACTTTTTGATAATTTGAAAGGGAGGGAATGTATTTTCTTCCAATTATATTGACAATTAAGTTTTTCAGACCATTTCATATTACTTTTGATGTTTGAAATTTCATTATTTAATACATTATACATGTCCTTGGAGCCTTTTTCTGATTTCAAAAATACCACAATTTTATTGGGTTGAAGGGGTCCATGTATTTTCTTTAAATCTTTCACCTTGAGATCTATTGATCTGAAATAAGATTTTATTGAATGAATTAAACCTTGATAAATTAGAAAATTGGTATTAACATTATATTGTTCTATGAAAACATTGAATGCTAAAAAATTCCCTGATGAATCAATCAAATCGTTTACTAACCATACTCCTTTGGAAGCCCAACTCTTATAATACACAGTATGGTTGTTTATTTTAATATTATTATTATTCCACAAGCAACATGAGTTTGGACCTAGTTTATCTTGTAAAGAACTTTTTTAAGAAGATCATTCCAGGCATCATAAACATCTTGCCAAAATTTATTTTTTAATCTATGGTCTGGACCAGTATAAGCTATTTTTGTTTTATCGATTTTTTCAGTGAATGCAAATAGATTAAACAATTTTGACTCTTGTTTTAAAACTCTTCTTATCCAGGTTAGTTTTAATGCTTTAATATATTCATTAATATTTACCATTTTTAGCCCCCCTAAATTGTAAGGCTGTGAAAGGGTTTCTCTATTAACTTTGTCTGGTTTACCATCCCAGATAAAGGTGAAAAGTTTAGAATTAAATTGTTGAATAATATTATAACTAGGGGTCGGTAAAGTTAAAAATAAATGATTAAGTTTTGAAATTATTAAAGTTTTGATAAGGGTTATTTTCCCAATAGGAGATAATACCTGATTAGACCACAGTTTTATTGCATTGTCTATTTCTTTAAACCTTGAAGAGTAATTCAGATGTTCCATTTCACTTAAATTTACAGAAAACTCTATCCCTAATAATGTAAATCTGCTGGAACCCCACTGCAATCCCCACTTTGTACATATACTATTTTGACTGAACCTATTCTTCCCTATCCAAACTACCTTAGTCTTTTCTAAATTAATATTTAGACCTGACATGTCAGCATATTTTTGAAGTGTGCGAAGAGATGCGTCTAAAGATTCTGGGGATCTATCTAAAATTAAAGAAGTATCATCTGCGTATGGAGATATAAGATACTCAGAATCATCAATAGTTATACCTTTAGTTTCCTTATTATTGCGAACAAGAATTCCTAGAATTTCAGCACACAGAAGAAAAATATAAGGTGATAAAGCATCCCCTTGTCTACACCCTCTTTGTATTTCAAAGAAATCTGGAAGAAAACAGTTTTGTGTAACCGCTGATTTAATATTAGTGTAGAAAGTTTTAATCCAATGTTTAATAGAAATTCCAAAATTGAAAAACTCAAGAACTTTATCAATAAAAATCCAAGATATTGAATCGAAGGCCTTTTCAAAATCAATGCGGAGGAGAATGCCAGGGATATTTTGTTCCTCTGTGTAATTTAATATATCATATATAAGTCTTGTGTTTTCTCCGATGTATCGCCCAGGAATAAAACCGGTCTGGTCAGTATTTATTATATCTGGCAAGACCGACTTTATTCTTTCAGCAATACAACTAGAGGCTAGCTTATAAACTGTGTTTAGAAGACTTATTGGACGCCAGTTTTTTTAAAACTTGTCTTGGTTTATCCCCCTTTGGGATACATGTAATAATTCCCTGTTTTTGAGTGACTGACATTTCACCAGTTTGGAAACCATAGTTTATGGATCTTAATATGAATTAACCAATATCTATCCAGAAAAATTTTTAAAAATTCACTGTTGAATCCATCGGATCCTGGACTCTTGCCAGTTTTCATGCGTTTAATAGCAGCAGTTAATTCTGAAAATGAAATTTCACTTTCCAAAGATTCTTTTTGAATATCATTCACTTTAGGAATATTCTGAAATGGGATTTCCCTATTTAGATCAATGTCATTTAGGTTTTCTTTTTTTTTGTATATAAATTATGATAAAATTTTTTGGCTTCTGTAAGAATTTCATCTTGATCACTGATCGTGTCACCAGTAGTACTAACAAGTTTTGGTATTGTTTTATTTACAAAATTCTTACTTTCGAGATTAATAAAAAAATTAGTTGGTTTTTCACCTTCCTGGATCCATTGTGTTTTTGACCTAATAAGCTGTCCCTTCATTTTTTCTTGACGTAATATTTTTAATTCAGATTTTTTGGTTTCAAGTTCTTCTAAATTGTCTTGTATATTTAATTCCAACCTTCTTATATCTTCAACTAATCGCTCTTCATGCTTGTTTTTTCCCGCTTTTTATAACTTGCATATGAAATTGATTTTCCCCTAATATCAAGTAATAAAGTTTCTAAAAAAAGTTGATCATTAATAGTAAATTGTATATCATTACAATCTAAATCATTCAAATTTTCTCTGTCATAAATTAACAATGCATATTGTTCCTTTATCTGTTTTATAGTTTTTTTCGTTAATTGAACATATACTGGATCATACAAAAGCGAATTATTAAATTTCCACAACCCTTTCCCTATCTTTAAATCTTGAAGTTTAAACTGTAGCACCACTGGTGAATGGTCAGATCTATAACTTGCTAAAATTTTTACATCTTGTATAAAATGGAAGAAACTCTGTGATATCAAATAAAAGTCAAGTCGTGCTTGCTTTATTGGATTACTCTTTCGCCATGTGAAACGCTTAAGTTCTGGGTTAATTTCTCTGAAAGGATCAATAAGATCATATATTTCTTTTAAATTTACTATTTTTCCTTTTGACCTGGGGTTATTAACATTACAGTAGTTAAATGTATCAAGTAATTGGTGCTGTACTAAATTAAAATCTCCAGTGATAAGAATAGTTTGATTTCCAAAATCCTCAATTATATTGTTTATTTTATCAAAAAAATCTGGAGAATCCTGATTTGGACCATATAAATTAATAAGAGTAGTCTTTTTCCCTTCAATTTCCATGTCTAAACAAAAGATTACCGTTATTATCTTTTCTTGTTCTGTTTATTTTGTATTCAAAATTATTCTTAATCAAAATTGCCACTCCTCTTTGATTTGATAAATAAGAATTAGAGATGCATTCTCCTCCCCATTCCCGCCTTATAACTGACTCATCTTTTTCTATAAAATGGGTGTCTTGTAGACAATAAATATTGCAAGATTTGGATTTCAGAAAATCAAACACATCTCTCCGCTTTTCCGGTGAATTTAAACCTTGACAGTTATACGAGACAATTTGTAAAATGTTTTTACTCATTTAGACACATTTTGAAAATACTTAGGAAGAATTTGATATCATATAAATGTATAGACCTCTGATATTTGTCTCGAAAATTGTCTGTAAAATAAATAATTCTTGAACAACAAAATTTACCTCAAACCATGTTCTTTCATAAGTTTTATACTCTGCCAATTCTATTTCTATAATAAAACATAAAATACAATAAAAAAGCAAGTTTTTCAGCATGTTAGTATTTGCTGACCATAAAAACCAAATATAATTATCACACTCCTGAAGTATACCCACTCAATTGTTGACAAAATATGGAAAAGGGGAGGCAATTCAGTTTAATTTACAGAATTTGAGTATTAGTTTAAAATATAAATATGTTATTACCTAACAGTGACATAAGTATAATTTAATCAATATATATTTAAGCTGTTTGTATTTCTTTACTTTTTATTCATATTGTGTTTAAAAAGTCATCTGTTTCATGTGTTAATATTCCTGCTTTCCACTATAGTAATAGATTTCAGAATTAAACAATGACATTTGTCATGACACATCATATAAAACTGATCATATCAGATCAACATAACATTACATATCAACTTTCCCCAGGTTTTAGCTAATCATTAAAGCTTACTATATGAGCCAATGCAATATTGACAGAAATTTATGATCAGTAAATTTCTCAAAAGTCATTTATTT
>MJUU01049299.1:278010-323147 GCA_002080025.1 Modiolus philippinarum
ATAGATAACTATCATATAAATATGGGTCATCCTTAATAGATAACTATCATATAAATATGGGTCATCCTTATATAGATAACTATCATAAAATATATGGGTCATCCTTATTAAATAGCTATCATATAAATATCTGTAAATTTATCAATAGGAAACTATAAAAGGGTTAAAGGGATACTGGAAAATTGTCTTTCTAAGAGTAGTTTTGTTACAGGTGTGTGTTAATTGTAAAGCATGTCATACAGAGACATACATTACTTCATGTATACAGTCTATGTATCAATATCTTTACCATGCATGAGTGGTTAGTAAGCTAGCAAATATGGCTATAGCAAAGCAACAGCAAAACTAATAAACAAAAAATATACAAATAGACAGTAAAGGTAACAAAAAAAGACATGATATAACATAATGAAAACTGTCATTGCATGATTCAAAAATGAAATTGATTATATAAATTAAATATGGAATTCAGTCAAGAGCAGAATTAAGTGAAAAAAGAAACAGCAAAAGGAAAAGAAATAATAATAATAAAAACTAACTTTACAAAAAAGAAAGAGGGAAATGCATATTCAAACTAAAAGTTAGTCTAAATGAAATGAAATAATAATGAAAATGGAATAAAAAAAGATAAACACATAAAAACAAAGCAGAAAGATGAAAAGATTAAAAAATAAAATAAGAAAAGGAACAAGCATAAGAAGAAAAAAAAA
Organism: Modiolus philippinarum; assembly: GCA_002080025.1. Taxonomy (NCBI): domain Eukaryota; kingdom Metazoa; phylum Mollusca; class Bivalvia; order Mytilida; family Modiolidae; genus Modiolus; species Modiolus philippinarum. The sequence continues at coordinate 278,721 of MJUU01049299.1, forward strand.
GAAAAAGCACAAAAATAATACAAAAAGCGTAACTAAAAGCACACAGACATTATACTTACATATCATTTTCCTAAATTAAAGAGAAATATAGAAGATTATTATACACTATAGTAATATCATATTACATTAATAATAAGTACTACTTTATATTGATCATTAAAATGATAATTTATAAGTAAACAAGTATATATCCAAAGTTGGCAAATTTACTTAAACACAGTAACTGTAAATATTCAAAACTTCACTTTTTATAAAGGGTTCATTTCCTTGCGTTTTTGCCACACATCTCTAGAGTTTAGACGCGTTTCGAGAACTAAACGGACTCCTACTGCTCTTATTCGTGTTTTCAATTTCTCATTGCGCCTTATATCATATGCTTCTTTTGCCAGATCGCTACGGCATTCTTTCATACAAACAGGCAGATCATCGAGCATTGTTATTCGTTTGCCTACTAACTGGCCTGCTTTAGACATAAATAATTGCTTATCAGAGTGATGAATGAATCGGATTATTACTGGATCTGGTTGATTCTGACGATCTGATGAAGTACGTGCCCGTAGTGGAACCCTATGTACGTTGGCAATAGGGATCCCGTCTGCCCTTGCATGATCTATACCCAGATCAGTCGTCATAAACTGATACATACGGTCTACAATATTTTCTTCCTTACTTTGCGTCAGGCCATATATAAGGAGATTGTACTTTCGCTCATGTTTCTCAAGCAGAATATGCTGTTCTCGTAATTGAGAAAGCTTCCTGTCAATATCATCTTTGATATGCTCTAGCTTTTGTGTTTCTAATATATTAAGTTGCTTATCTATTGCCTGAACACCCCTTTCAAGTTCCTATGTTCATTTCGCAGGCTTTTTACATCATCTTTTGTGTTGTGGAGTTCAGATTTGACATGACCAACCTCAGACTTAATTTCACCGATAATTTTTGAAAACTGATTTTCTATGGTGTCCAGTTTGTTTGAAAATGTATTTACCTTGGTATCAAGACCCATTATGACACTTTTAAGTTCACCAATAGCTTTAATTGTATCCATCTTTTTGGTACTAGTACGTAAATATCAACAAACGGAACTCTTACGTGAGAAAATGTCGAATTTTAATAGTTTATCACATGTTCCGGCTTTCAAAAGTTTGTTACACAACTGATGCTACATCTCTGACAAACAATAGCTCCATAACATTACTATTTTAAACGGTTATGAGTGGAAAATGCCCAAAATTCTACTCCTTGAAATCTTTCATGGGCGCAGCCATTAACAGGGGAGATAATTATTCACGTGATTTTTTCTTGCCATATCAATATCTCTCCAGCCATTTCATGGCTGCGAGATAAAAAGTACGCACAACAAAATTTGTCGCAACTTAAATTGCTGTTGCTATATTGTTATAAACAACACCATACTATAACATACATGTATTATTTTCTAATTTTTGGTATATTAAAAGAAATAATCAAAGTTCAAATGAAAATGTTTTTCATTTAATTAATTGCTATTTCCGCTCAAATTTTTAAGAAATGCCATTTGGAAGGGATGGGCGAATGATTACTGAATTGCATATAGGGTACTTGTATTTTGCTTGTTTGCTGTTTATTCAATAAACCCGTTTTAGTGGTCGATCAGTTCATATAAATGCCGCTAAGATGAGATGATCGATCGCAAATATGTATTTATCGCATTAATGTGATCGATATATTGCGTATGGCATGTATATTTAACAACTGCAGTGTCTGTAGTTGGTACAGCGTACTGTATCAAAAAACTTATACATCAAGGGTCTGTTCAGTCATTACTGCAATTGGCACTGAAGTTTTAAGGTCGTCACCACGATTTGACAGACCGTTCTTTTTCACATATGAGATTAGATATCCTTATGTAGATCCAGCGTTTATTACCGGACTGACCAACATCGACTGTGACAAAACCGGACTTTTTACTGGCAGTGTGACGGATGCCACACGTGGAGCAGATCATACTTACCCTTCCGAAGCACCTGGTGATACCTCAGTTTTTGTAAGGGTTCACACTGCTAGTGCTTTATTTATGTGGTGTTCTAGTTCATTTTTAGCTCACCTGGCCTAAAAGGCTATGTGAGCTTTTGCCATCACTTTGCGTCCTTCGTCCGTCAACAATTTCAAAAATCTTCTCTGAAACTGCTGAGCCAATTGTAACCAAACTTGGCCTGAAGCACCACCAGGGTATGCAGTTTAAAAATTGTGTTCGATTAGTCCGAAGACCAAACAACATGGCTGCTGTTACTAAAAATAGAACATAGGGGTAAATTGCTGTTTTTTGCAAATAACTCAAAAACCATTACAGATATCAAAAATCTGACGTGGAGCAAAAGTGATCAGCATAGCAAGATCTACCTGCCCTGCAATTTCGAAGAAAATCCGAAACCCATCTTGGAGTTATTGCCTTTTTGCTGTAAAATTTGCAAAATTTTAACTTTATTAATTTTTTATCAGAAAAACTATAAAAGATACAAGTCAACTTTAAATTGCAAAATGTTCAGCATGTCAAGATCTACCCACCCTGAAATTTTGAAGATAATCCAAAAACCCTTGTAGGAGTTATTGCCCTTTTTTCACGGAATTTTCATATTTTTCATCTTTTATTTCCAAAAGTATAGAAGATGAAGGTTTAAGTGTCAATTGATAAAATGTTTGCAATGCTGTGGCGACTTCAAAACTGATGTTCAAAATTATTGGTTGACCGCCATTTTCAAAATGGCTGCCAAAAAAAGGCGGGAAAATTCAGCATTGTCCGATTTCAATGAAATTTGGTTTCCAAATAGATATTGATGTTGCGACTTCAAAACCGGTGTTGAAAATTTTTCGTTGACCACCATTTTCAAAAAGGCGGGAAAATTCAACATTGTCCGATTTCAATGAAATTTGGTTTCCCAAAAGGTATTGATGTAGGAACCTCAAAACTGATGTTAAAAATTGTTCGTTGACCGCCATTTTCAAAATGGCCGCCAAAAAGGCGGGAAAATTCAACATTGTCTGATTTCAGTGAAATTTGGTTTCCAAGTGGATATTGATGTTGCTACTGCAATGCCGGTGTTGAAAATTGTATGTTGACTGCCATTTTCATAATGGCCGCCAAAAAGGCGGGAAAATTCAACATTGTCCGACTTCAATGAAATTTGGTTTCGAAAAAGGTATTGATGACAACTTCAAAACTGATGTTAAAAATTGTTCGTTGACCGCCATTTTCAAAATGGCTGCCAAATCAACATTGACTGATCTCAATGAAATTTGGTTTCCAAGTGGATATTGATGTCACTACTGCAAAACCGGTGTTGAAAATTGTTTGTTGACTGCCATTTTCAAAATGGCCGCCAAAAAGGTGGGAAAATTCAACATTGTCCGATTTCAATGAAATTTGGTTTCCAAATAGATATTGATGTCGTAACTTAAAGATATAATTGTTGTTGACTGCCATCTCGACTTCAAAACTGGTGTCGAAAGTGGTCCTCAGCAAGACAATTTGTCAAAAAAGTACAGTAAAACATGATCAGACTTAAAATAGAGTCCAAGTTAATGGTGGTGTTTGCTCTACCAAAGTTTGAGACTGAAGTTCAACTGTATAATTTACAATTTTAGCTTGATTGTGGAAACTGAAAGCCAGGTGAGCGATATAGGCTCCAGGGAGCCTCTGGTTGTTTATATGTTTTGTCTTAATTCGTGTTGGATGTGAATTGCCGTTATTTTGGATTTATGATTTTAGAATTCCCTTTTCCTCGTTCAAGCTTCGGTATTTCTTTGCTGATTTATTATGTATATTTGTATATCAAGCATAACTAGAACAATAAAGTCATGCAATAGCAAGAGATGCTTATATCAGTTTGTCTCCTATTCAATATAACGACATAAATAATACAAAATGGTCGAATAATAGTAAAAGGTTGATGGTATGAAATACGAGTACAAGTCTGATATGCATTATACCATTATATGATAATCTAATAGAATAAATTGATGATATATACGGAAATCAGCGAAGCATAAGCTCCTTAAGAATTACCTACAAAACCTGAAAACATGTGCTAAGGAGACGACAGATCCCACTATTCAGGACAACTGTAATGCGTATGTTGATTTGATAAGCATTAAAAATACGGTTGTGATTGGCAACTGTGGCTTTCATCATTGTAGAATTACTGAAGCCAACATGAGGGCTCTATTTATTGCTGCGGTCAAGGCAGTGGCAAAACTTTTACTGTAATGAAATCAAGATTTACACCCCAAGCTTACACAATGTGTTAGATTCATCGATGTGAAATGTCTACATTGTAGATATATCAGACGTGAAAACCTGACAAATGTATACAATGTTGTCTTTGCATGACGGCGGGTCAGTGAAAGGTAGAGAGCTTTGGGTGTAAATCTTAATTTCGGTAAATTGAAAGTTTTGCCACTTCCTTGACCGCAGCAATAATCAGTATAAAGTTGAACTTGTTTTTCAGCCACCTTATGAGCAGGACTTTCCATATTATTTGATGTAATGCTGCTGATGAGAGGTTACTCCTTGAAACACGTGTACAGCAGAAGGAAATTTACTGTTTTTATGCAACTTCGGTATTTTTTGTATTTTAAATACATGCGAGAATTGTTTTAAAAGTTCAATAGATTTTCTTAGAAAAAATACCCAGGTTTACAGATGTTACAATTTGCGACGAGTTATCAAATGTAACATCCGCAAAATCTTTGTCAATATTTCGGGGTTGTGGATATTTATAGATTACAAAGATAAATAATTTTGTCAGTAAACGCATTTCTTTGTTAATATTGTTCTTTCGTTTTGCCTAGGTAACCCGAAGTACGTAGTCGACAATCTTCATCCTAAAATACTGTGCAAGTAATTTGATATTCATGATGTTTAATATCTAAAACTATATAATATGAGAAGTGAAATATCCAGGTAAATCCTGCAATTTGATTGGTTAGCTTGACCGGGGATATGAGGCTGCATCACCATGATATCAACCTTTTTAAAGTGTTTGCAGGGTATTATTTTCCTATAATAGAATTATGAGAAATTTTCTGGGTAGAAACATAATTGTATTATTGTTCAAAATATAAAATAAAATTTGGGTGTCACCGTGCATTTAAGCGTAAAAACTGAATTTGAAAATTTTTATATTTTACATAGAAATGATAGGGAAAATGATTATATTAGAGGATAGCTTGCAAAATATATTATAGATTTTGTTCATGCTTTGAAATCATTATAAACTTTACATATAAAAAATAAAAATCAGTGGTCACCGTTGAAATGAGAGAGATAAATTGCGAAACGATATTTTCTGTGTTCTGTAAATCGAGCAACAGTTTCAAAGCTTGTGTGGTTCAGTTCACCGTTTTGTAATCAAAATGTTGTTAAAGTGATTAGGAATAATAATTTTAAATACTTTGGATCTTTCTTTACATTTTAAATAACTATTTTGTTAATTATTTTAATGATTGAAACCTAAATGAACAAGTATTGGACAAAAATGGCGGAATTATACCACTGAGACACCTTAAGGAAAATTTTAGCATTTCTAGCAGAATATAATAGTTATTCAGGCTTTACAGGGAATACTTGTTCATATTCCATGTCTCTGTCCTATATCCCTTGCCTTACGGCTCAATAATATATACAGTGCGATTAATTATAAGGAATATCTAAACTTTGAACAAGTTATACTTAAATAACTTTATTGGAATAAACATACCCAAACCATGTTAATCGTAGAACTTGTTCAAAAGGTTAAGATATTCCTTAAATAAGTAGGATGTTCCCTCTAGTCATAACATGGCCTTTAATTCCATTCACAATAGCTTGATTTGATTAGTTAACCCAACAAGACAGTTTGCGTTACTAAAAAAGTATCTGTAATAGTTATTACACGAGGACACAGTGCTCGAGACGCAGTGTGTCTGTATAAGATAGCCCCGACGGCCGGAGATCGGAGGGTGGGCTTATACAGACACATCAAATCTGAATATGATAACTATTTTACTTCCCAGCTAATATATAAAATGAAGGAACATCGATATATAATTCTTAAAGTCATTTCTATGATTACATTGTCATGAAATAAATATTTTATACTATAATGATAATAAATATCCTAATTGTGATAGTTCTTTATATACATTTTTTAACACGGCTATCGTGGTCTAGTATGTAAGGCAGAGGTCTTGTAAACGAAACAACCCTGATCCAAATCCGATTGTGGACTATTTTCAACGTTTTAAAATCTTCATATTTAAACATAAAATTTTACGAAGTTCAAAGAACTGAACAGTTCTCAAAATCTGGCCTTGACAAAAACAAAATAAAAAGTAAAAAATCCTTTGTTCTAACTGGGGTGAGATTGCTGGGGTGATCCGACTCAGATAAACCCAGCTAGAACAAAAGAGCTTGGATATAAATTGACAAAAACTATATGATAAATCATCATTATGAAAAAGAAAGGAAATGGGGTAAATGTCAACATCCATATCCAGGTTAAAACTACCCAAAACATTCTTTGGTCACCGTATGGTCTTCAACATTTTAAGGAACCTCACACCATATAGCAAGCCCTAAATGGCCAAAAAAAGTTTAAAAAGTGAATAAATCAATGGAAACAAACCACATCCAATAACCCCAAATATCAAGAAACTAAAATTTTATAAGAAGATAAGGACAAGCTAATGACCAACATATTCCTGACTTGAGACAGGCGCAAAAATTGCGGTGGGGTTAAACTCGTTTTATTGGATCCAAACCCTCCCCCGATGAGTGGTGAATGGCTAAAAAATAAATACACAAAAAGACTCACAGTAAAAATCAAACTAGAAAAAAGTCCAGCTTATCAAGACGAGTACCCTTACAAGGAAGTACATAAAACATAAAGACAATACACACGGGTACTATCCGGACAAATTACTGACAGCTAGCTAAGGACATAATTTCAGTTGACTATGATATCAAGCATTCTTATTTGTTTAGCTCACCTGGCCTAAAAGTCCATGTGAGCTTTTGCCATCACTTTGCGTCCGTCGTCCGTCAACAATTTCAAAAATCTTCTCTGAAACTGCTGAGCCAATTGTAACCCAACTTGGCCTGAACCATCACCAGGGTATGCAGTTAAAAAATTGTGTTCGATTAGTCCGAAGACCAAACAACATGGGTGCTGTTACTAAAAATAGAACATAGGGGTAAATTGCTATTTTTGCAAATAACTCAAAAACCGTTAAAGATATCAAAAATCTGACATAAAGTGATCAGCATAGCAAGATATACCTACCCTACAAATTTGAAGAAAATCCGAAAACCCTTCTTTGAGTTATTGCCCTTTTTCTATAAAATTTGCAAAATTTTAACTTTATTAATTTTTATCAGAAAAACTCTAAGAGATAGAAGTCAACTTTAAAATGCAAAAATGTTCAGCATGTCAAGATCTACCCACCCTGAAATTTTGAAGATAATCCAAAAAACCATTGCAGGAGTTATTGCCCTTTTTTCATGGAATTTTCGAAATTTTCATATTTTTCATCTTTTATTTCCAAAACTAAAGAAGATGAAGGTTATGTGTAAATTGATAAAATGTTTACAATGCTGTGGCGACTTCAAACTAATGTTGAAAAATATTTTCAAAATGGCGGCCAAAAAAGGCGTTAAAATTCAACATTTTCCGATTTCAATGAAATTTGGTTTCCAAGTGGATATTGATGTCGCTACTGGAAAACCGGTGTTGAAAATTGTTTGTTGACTGCCATTTTCAAAAAGGTGGGAAAATTCAACATAGTCCGATTTCAATAGAATTTGGTTTCCAATATAGATATTGATGTCGTAACTTAAAGATATGGTGTTAAAAAATGTTGTTGACTGTCATTTACCAAATGATGTGTCGACTTCAAAACTGCATGATGTCGAAAGACAATTTTTGTCAAAAAAGCCCAACAAAAAAGTACAGTAAAACATGATCAGACTTTTAAAATACAGTCCAATTTAATGGTGGTGTTTGCACTACCTAAGTTTGAGAGACTGAAGTTCAACTGTATAATTTACAATGTTAGCTTGATTGTGGCAACTGAAAGCCAGGTGAGCGATATAGGCTCCAGGGAGCCTCTGGTTTCTTTACTACTGGCTAGACTGGTCGCGCTGACTGTGAAATTATCGTAATTTACTTATATTTTAAAACAAGACATGTACTAGCCACTTCGCTAGTAATGTACGTCTCGTATTATCATAAATTTAGAATACACATGCATTGTTAAATTTGGAAAAGACAAGTACTATCCATTTTATTAGTACTGTTGTTTTTGAATTCTTAACTGAACTTTTCCTTTTTTTTACAAGCCACTTTACTAGTAATGTAAATCTTGTATGTGTATTTCCTTTCTTACAAGTACTTTCCACTCTGATAGAAATGTTTGCCTTACATGTCCAAAATTGTACTTTTATTTAAAGAGGATAACCTCGCTCATAATGTTGCAAACAAAGAATAACAGAAATAACCTATGATGGTCGAAAATTATAATGACATGCCACAATTCACAAGTGAACTGCACTAGAAAAACACTAATGAAGACAAGAGACAAACATAAATACGATAGGAACTCGGGATATCCGGACTTTGTACCGGCAATAGCAGAAGCCAGCGGTAGGGTTAAACTGGTATATGGGTACCAAAACCTCTATCCCGTTTCCATATAGTATAATGCACATACGAATTAAACCTAATACAGGTAGACTACTAACTCGGTAACCACTATCTTGAAAAAGAAAAATATGACAAAACGTAATTTACAAAGATGGATCAAACTGCCGGCTAGCTTAAGGAACCTAATCTGCTGATAAAACACTGTCGCACTACAGAAGAAAAATCAAACTATAAACTAACGGAATGGTTTGGTTAAGAGCCGTCATGTATTTCAGTAGACATCGGCAGTATCAGTGAGAGGCCAGTATATGTGTAAATTCTTCAGGTCACTGGATTCAAAAGCTTAACGGATTTGTGTACAATATCCGTCGATATCCGCTATTACATAAAGAATGTAAGTTACGTCCCTGTTTTTCTGGATTTTTTTTTATCAGTTTCTGACATTTTTTTTAACATTTCCATAAATCGAGGATGAGGAATGCCATTGGTAATTAGCTGTTGGCGGGTCACGTCATTTTTTGATATCAAATGTTAATATTTTCTGTAAAACTTCTTAAAAGTATTTAATAATTTAGGAAATCTGTCACCTTGTTTGGCTGTGAGAGTAAGATTATGGTCATTCAAATCGCCCAAGAGTAGAACAAACGTGAGCGAATCGTACTAGTTGAGATAAGTACAACCTGTAGGGTGAAGCTAAGGGAACGTCACCGTCAAGAAAGGGGAAATTAGTAATTATGAAATCAAAATCATCCCTTTTATCATAGATTTTAGTTTTTATTTTACCAGTCTTTTATATTTAATAGTGCTATGTTAAACAAGACAAGTACTATCCAATTCGATAGTAAAGTATGTCTCGGCTTTTTTTAAATGTTATAGTTCCTTTGGTACTCTACTTGTTCAATTTGTTAGTTTTTTAAATTTTTATACTAACAACGTTATTTGAATTTGTATACTAACAGTCTTGCAAGTATTTGTGTTATTGTTTTTCTGGGAATTTGTTGTTTCGCATAAATCTGCAAATTTCTGAACTGCCATTAGCTTAAGTACTCTTTATTAACGTGTTCCTTCGGTTTTGTATGTACTTTTACTACTAACAATTAAAACTATAAATTACTGGAAAATTTGGACGAGGCACGTACCAGCAACCTTGCAGTTAATGTATACCTTGGATTCCAAAAGTATACAGTATTTGACGTGTTCAATAAGGCGAGTGTCATATGATGCAGTAGATGATTACTTTTTTTCTTTTCTTTGTCGGACTAATGTTATGTCTTTCTTTTTCCGATGTTGACATTTTAGGCTGACGGTTCGGTTCTCACTTTATGTTAGTTTCAAACTGTTATACAAAGTGTTTAAATTTGGACAATACAGGTACTAACAACCTCACTAGTAATTTATGTCTTGTAGCTCCAAAGTTCCACAAGTAGTATTTTATTTTAGTTATTATTTTTATGCAATCCGATCCACCGCACTAAAACTCTGTTGCAGATGATGTTAGCCAATCAAAAATTAGAGAAGAAAAATTCCTAATCCAAACATAACGTAATTTTGTATTTTACAAGGATCTCTGAAAAATTATTAAAAAGGCATTATTTAATATCAAGAAAAATTCATTCCTATTCATACGATATAAAAATGCAGTTTATTTGCATAAAGTTTAGCGACAAGCAATGAAATTGTAGGCACTCTATAGTAACAATATGGCCGACTTCGTAAAGAAGCAAGCGTTTGTGGACACAAAGATGGAAGAATAAACTCGTTGAACAGAATTTTTAAGCAGTGAAAATACGATTCTAGGGTCAAATATAACGTAAGGAAATGATGTATGGTTATATGTATACATTACACATCCAGAAATCTGTTAATTATCAAAGTAAGTGAGAACCGAACCGTCAATCAAAAGAACGAACAATCCATGGACAATGGCAAAATCGGACACACTAAGAAACAAGGACACCACTGAAGTACGGGACAAAAAAGAAAATAAGGACACACATACAAATGGAACAACACGGACCCAATAAAAACCATAAGTGAGATCAGGTGTACCGGTAGAATAAGCATCTCCTGCTTCTTCGCGTTTGTCATACAGGCTAGTTTGTAATGTACTTCTGTTGTCAATTTCAAGATGAAGGTCAAGGAACGAAGCCGATGTGGAAGTATCTGTAGTATCCTTAATTTCAAGCTCTATTGGATAAATAAGATGAAGAAAATCACCAAAGCGAGGGTTGTTTAGTAATAAAATATGTATATAACGGAAGCTGAAATTAAAGAACTGGGCCAGTTTTTTGTCTTTATTTTGAAGAAGCCCTTCAATGAATTCAGCCTCATAAGAGTGGAGAAACAGATCGGCTAAAAGAGGTGCACAGTTTGTGCCTATTGGAATTCCAATGGTCTGTTGAAAAACAAGTCCTCCAAATTGGACAAATATATTGTCGATCAAAAAGTCTAACATTTTTATCACTTCTTTCTCTGTGTATTTTTTCTGTGATTCTGAGTAATATTTCATAAAGTATGCTAGTTCTCTGCCTATGACAATGTACTTTTATCTTCGTTCGCCGTTCTTACGGGAGAAACATCTATGAATTATATCTTTCAGCCGAGATTTCAGTTGTTCATGAGGAATGGTAGTATAAAGTGTGGAGAAGTCAATTGTTTTAATGCTGTTGCAATGCAATAATGATCTAGATTTCAGGATGTCAAGCAGATCTTTCGAGTTTTTTAATATCAACATTTCATTTACACCACTTCTTGAAAAGCTAGTATCACAGTATTTCTGAAGGCCCTCTTTTATGGCTGTCAAGATTGATGTTAAAAGCTTAGAAAGAGGTTTTGTGGAACATTTTGCAGATCCAGCGATGTATCGTTGTTTGTATGGGCATTTGTGTAACTTTTGTAAAATAAAACATGGTTTGATGTGTGCATCGGTAAATACGGGACACATCTCAAAATGGCAATACACGTGTTCCCAATAAAAATCAATCATAAATTTGTCTTGACTTAAGAGTTTGAAAATTTGTAATCCATGGCATAGTTCTACTAAAACAAGATGAAGAATATCAGTAATAACAACCTTATAAAATTTAATTGGCAAAAATCTGAAATTTTGACTAAGAAAAAACATATTTTGAAATATCTTCCCCAACATCAAAACTGACTATTGAGCTATAAAATTTGACAGATGGACACAAACTACCAAAATATTACATAACCCCCTTTAAATTCGTGTCCTCTAAGATGTCAAATATATTTTTTAGGAGAATACCAACATAAAAATAGAACAATTAGAATATGAATATCAAAGGGAATGTCAATACACGAAATAGTGATAATGCACTATAACTAATGGCAAATAAGATGATGTTGGATACTTGAAAACTTAAAGAAAGTATTAGTGATTAATGAAATATAATGTACAATAACGGATGACAGTGGAATAACTTGCGGACGTACTACTTCGAAAAGGACTTGTTTGATTGATAACTAATTTGGGATTTCTTCGAACTCGATTTTACAAGTTCTTTGTTGAAGTGGCGTTACTGACTTTGGTAGCTGAATCTGGGTTGACTAAAGCTGTTGAAACGAAACGTTGACGGATATCTAGGCGAGGCAATATATTTTTTAGCTTTAATTTTGCAATTTCTTCATTTTGGTTTTTGATGACAGTTCTAAGAACGGAATCATATGAGTTGAATGAGTTTACTTCTTTCGATAGATAATCAACTTTGGTTAGGTTATTTGCAGCAGCTAAAATTGATTTCAACATAGCTGAGGTTGATGAAGATGTAGTAGCTGATGAAGAGTTGGAAGATTTTACGGAAGCGGCGTCATTCTTTTTAGCGGATATACCAGTTGGTACCATTTCCCATTCTGCAGATGGATAATTGTTAAGATTGTCAGTGTTGTACAAATTTTCAATGCTAATAACCAGTATTAGAGCCAAGGATATCTGGAAAAATGTTGATCGTTTCTTATTCGTCTATCTCCCTGTCCTTTATAATTATGTGTTGAATTCGAGACGATGTATTTGGTGTCGGGATGGCTGGTGAACTCGGTGGAGTGTTAATAAAATCAACTTCATCTATCAGATTATCCATAACTGCTTTTGTAGAAACTGTGGTGTTATAATGTATCAATTCCTGTGTTGGTGTCTGTGACTTTTTCAATAACAAGAAATAGGGCTTCAACATCATTCGAATCTAAATTTGGTGGTTCAGGTACAGAACTGGTATTTCCGTATTAATGAATGCTCGTTTAAAATTATCAAAAGCCTTCTGGCAATAATTTGACCCAATGAATTCATTTGAACTTTTTGTGAGCTCAGTAAGAAGTTTAACCATGGAAGAAAAATTCTTCATAAATCTATTTAGTTCCCATTCCTAATATTTGACGAAACATTCTTCGGTACTGGCCGGGACATTATCAGGTTTTAGTTTAGGAACTACATATTGCTTCTGTTCTAACTATAAGCAATCATATGAGATTCCTTCAATAAAAGTTCCAACTTTTGTTTATTTTCTTTTAAATTAGATCTTAAAATCATGATGTTGTCTAAACATATGAGGCAGATTTGCCATTGTAAACCATTTAATACCAAAGTTCCATTAAACGTTGACAATTAGGTGGGTCATTACAGAGTTCTGGGAGGGCTACATATTCATTAAGTTGATACGTTGTTAGAAATACCGGGTTTGTCTTCTACTTTAACGAGGATCTGATTGAAAGCACTAGTTAAATCGAATGTACTGAATACTGTTGCTCCTGCTACGATATCTTAACAGTCCTGAATACGGGTAACGGATTTTTTTTTAAATCTCCTATAACCCATGCGGGCCTTACTTTACCTTTTTCTTTAGTTACTTACACTAAGGGACTGGACCAAGGTGAACTTAAATATTGGATAAATTCCTGATTTAACATTTGGTCGATTAAATGAATGTTTTGGAATATTTAAGTCAAAGCTAATTTATTGAATTTCTTTTCTGTGAAGGACGACCCTCTGCTGCATCATCAAATAAACTTTTCAAATGGAATGACACTTGTCCAGTTTTCCCTAATCTGAAGTACTCTTTTTGGTGACATTTCGAATAGCACCAATATTTGTCTCCCAATCTACCGGTTTCTACTTATTGAATTTGATGGACAGACTTAAAATTACTATTTTCAGCATTATTTTCAGTTTCACAGTTTCACAGGCTTATTTTCAATTTTTCACCTTGACCCAAAACTATCTTGCTTTGACAAAAAGTCTTTATTAAAAAGGGTTCATTACCCGAACCTTACCGATTTCTTCTATACGGATTTCTACTAATAAAGGGACCATAATTACCAGAAAGCATTGTATGAAATCTTAAGTAGGTTCTAAAATAAAATTATGGGTCCGCATTCTGATTTCATAAGAATATCTAGCCCTTTTTTCTTCTATATTTGCGACTATGAGCTCTTTTTCAAAGTATAAACCTCTTTGATTTACTTCAAAGAATTTTTTTTCCTATTTCTTTTAGGGGTGTGCCATCTGCACGTAATACAGTATTGGACTTTACCCATTTTGGTCGTTCACTTTGAAATATTTTGTAAAACGCCTAATGTTCAAAACTGTCCTAACAGGCCCAGTATCTACTGTAAAATTGACCTCAGACCCTCCGAAATACACGCCATTGATTTTGGTGACTTGCCTGTTTACTTTATCATTGAACACTTATTCATTTGCATTAAGTTCATATTGGTTATTTGTTCTCTATCAGTTTTTAAATATCTTTGAGTTAACGGTCTTCCAAACGTGTAGATTTCATCTGCACTGAAGAGACATGTAGATTTCATCTGCACTGAAGAGACATAAGTTGTCGAAATCCGCATATGCACAATCAAAATTCACAGTAACTTCGGTATATAGTTATTTCAACACTATATTTAAACAAGACACACTCTCTACTAAAGTAGTCTTTCATTCACATTACTTTTAATATTTTCCAAGTCACATTTAATTTTACTACTACTGTTAACTACATTATTACACATTTTAACCTCCGACTCTTCACTATTAGGGTCTATGTTGCTCAACAACTTGGGTTTTGTTCAATGTTGAATAGTTTCGCTGAATTTGGTAAACGTCACTGGGGTCAACCCTTTTTAGTTTTAAGCATATCCACCAGGTTTATGCTTAGCACTGAAAGCTGTATCTTGATTGGGAGTGCTTTGTTGGTATGTCTTTATTAAGGTTTGTACACTTCGATTGGCATAGTGATTTCTTACTTAGGCGACTGACTAACCACAACTGAAGCAATTTGGGATATTCTTACTCATACTTGAAATTTACAAGTGTAGTATTGTCTCTATTTTGTCCACAGTATTTATTCTATTTTGTGGTTGAAAATTCTATCCTATTTGACTTATTTTGGAAAACAGCATCATTCTTTTACTTTTTCTCATAGATTTTATCGAACACCGTTTCGAACTTTTCGTTTGATAAGGAAATAATATTCGGTTTTCCGGTCTTGTTTATCCTCTGTTATCTTAGCATTGAGGACATTTTAATTTGGAAATTCCATTTTTTTTTAATTGTCAAACTTTTTTTTTCTATATTTTCCCGTATTTTCATGTTTTTCAATTTTAATCATTAGCTGTTTTAATATAATTAACAACTTCTTGAACTGCTTCCTCAATACTTTTGGGGTCTTTTGTTAATTCAACATGAACACTAGTCTCATTATTTGATACCATTAAAATTTATTTAAAAGATCTTCGTATCTAGTTTTTGCGTCCCAATTTGCATAAGCTTTGGCATATGTACAATAAAGATCTGCAGCATATCTGCTACATCTTCATTGGGTTTGGGGTTCATCTGTTAAATTCAATTTTGTAATTTCTTTTACTCTCAAAAACACCAAATCTGTGTTTTAAATCCTTTTCTAGTTTTGAATATGACCACCAAGAATTTATTATTATTTAATTGACCGAAAGTAAAATTGACAGATTCTCATTGTAATCTAGTTCTGTGTTTTGTATTTTTGTCCTGTTGTTGTAGGGCAGCTACAACTTCAAACCTGTTGATCCAGACTTCCCATTTTAAGCGCTCCATGTGAGCTTTTGTAATCAGTTTGCGCCTGTCGTCCGTCAACAATTTCAAAAATCTTCACCTCTGGAACTGCTGGACCCATTGAAACCAAACTTGGCCAATTTCATACCCAGGGTATGCACTTTCAAAATTGTGTTCGATAAGTCGGCTGGTCAAACATCCTTCGCCATTGCTAAAAATAGAACATGGGGGTAAATTGGCGTATAGGGCAAGTAACTCGAAAACCATTACAGATATCAAAAATATGACATGGGTTTAAATGATAAGATCTGCCTACCATGCAATTTTCAAGAAATTTGAAACCCATCTTGGAGTTACAGCCCTTTTTCCGGAAAATTTTCAAAATTAAGCATTTTTTAATTTTTTATTTCAAAAAGTGTAACAGATAGAGGTCAAGTGTACATTGCAAAAAGGATCTACCCATCCTGAAATTTTGGGGGGATCCAAAAACCCTTGTATGAGTTATTGATCTTTTTTACGGAATTCTCAAATTTTTCATATTTTTCGTCTTTTATTTCCAATATTATAGAAGATGAAAGTTAAGTGTAAATTGATAAAATGTTTGCCATGCTTTGGCGACTTCAAAACTGGTGTTGAAAATTGTTCGTTGACCGCTAAAAAAGTCGGGATAATTCAACATTGATTTCAATGAAATTTGGTTTCCAAATAGATATTGATGTTGCGACTTAAAAACCGGTGTTGAAAATTATTCGTTCACCGCCATTTTCAAAATTGCCGCCAGAAAAGGCGGAAAAAAATCAGCATTATATAAATGGACGCAAAAAAAGGCGGGAAATTCAGCCTTGTCCGATTTCAATGAAATTTGGTTTCCAAGTGGATATTGATGCCGCTACTTCAAAACCGGTTTTGAAAATTGTTTGTAGACTGACATTTTCAAATGGCTGCCAAAAAAGGCGGGAAAATTAACCATTGTCTGATTTCAGTGAAATGTGGTTACTAAATAGGAAATGATGTCGCAACTTCAAAACTGATATTAAAATTTGTTCGCTGACCGCCATTTTCAAAATGGCTACGAAAAAAAATCGGGAAAATTCAACATTGTCCGATTTCAATGAATCTGATATTGTAACTAAAAAATATGGTGTTAAAAATCGTCGTTGACCGCAATTTACAAAATGATTTATAAACTTCAAAACTGGTGTCGAAAAGGGTCCTTAGCAAGAACGTTTTTGTCAAAAAAAGCCCAACAAAGAAATATAGTAAAACGTCATCAGACTTAAAATACAGTTCAAGATATTAGTGGTGTTCGAGATACCAAAGTTTGAGAGACTGAAGTTAAACTGTATAACTTACAATGTTAGCTTGATTGTTGCAACTGAAAGACATGTTAGCGATACAGACTCCTGGGAGCCTCTGGTTCTTTTTCTAGTCTTGCATTTGAAAATCCAGTTTTAGAATTACTTTATGTGATAACACTTGTATTTAGAGTTTGAGTCTCACTACTGGGATCACTGCTCGATTCAATTAATTCTAGTATTCACATTCTGAGTCGCTCGCCTCCAAATATTCATCATTGTGAATTTAATTAATACGTTTACTCTTATTTGTTTCTTCAACTCTGATCCTCTGACTCTTTTATCATGATTTTCATGCCTAAGGTATTAACTTCTTGAGTTTTCATTTTCTTATATTGAGTCTCTTGACTCAAAAATTTATTACTATGAATTGATTAAGAACTTTTAGTTTTATTGGGTTTCCTTGACTCGGATGATTTTTATCTCTTTTAAGTTCTAGTCCATGGGCTGGAATAACAGCCCCAACCCCCCACCCATTTTTTTAAGTCTGCATACATCCCCTCTTCAAAATAAAACATGTTAACACGAGCATTACCTGCACTCACTTGTGGAATTTGGCCCATTTTTAGACCCACCTACCGAAATTTTTGAAAATTTCGTTTTTCGTTCAAGTTTTTCTTTTAGTTGCTTCAAAATGTTGACAAAATGCCTTCAAGTTATAAAAACGAGGTATCAAATGATTGCTTATTGTATGAGCTTTACAAAGAACCCAAATTTTTACAATTTTTATGGCCAATACGTTCCATAGCGCAATTAAACGTACCCCTACCAAAATGAAATATTGACGAAAAAAAACTGATATTTTCATTGAAATTACGTAAGTTTGATGGTCTAGAGAACCCGAAGTGCATCTAAATTCCCGATTCTGAAAATTGTTTTTAGCTTTTCAATCTATTTTCTTCAATGTAAAATAGGTTAAGATAATGTTAACTATTTTAAAAGACCAAAATTTTATTTTGAAATATACCAAATACAGGGACCTTTGAATAATTTCGTTTTTGAAAAAGTTTTGTCTTTCTTTTGCCTAATATTATTTTTTAGTAAACAAATATTATTTAAAATAGGTATCAAATGAAAGCTTATTATATTAGCTTTACAACCATAACAAATAATGACCGTTTTTAGGTAATATATACATCATATACCAATAAAACTTACCCCTACCCCAACAAATTTACTCTAAAATTGTTTGTCTTTTTTTCGCATAATAATATCCAGAAGACGCAAAATGTGTGTTGAATAGGACAACGTTGCATAAATTATATTATGATTTCATATTTTAACAGCCATTTGTTGACTTAAACTCAATATTTTGCCCGGAATTGGTGAAAAATGGGAATTTTCAACATTTCAGAATTTCCAAAGTCCACTGCTATATCGTTATATATGCCAAATCTGGAGGATAGATCTGCAACTATGCCAATTTATTGTACCAATTGAAACATTTGGTGTCTTAAAATATTGCTAAGAAAAACAAGTAGTGTTAAATGTGACTCTTGATTACAGAAAATCTTACCTCTACCCCAACAAATTTTCTTTGAAATTGTCAATTATTTGTCTATGTACACATAAAAATAACCAGAACACGCAAAACATGCGTTGTATATGACAATAATGCATGAATTACATCAAAATGTGGTATTTCAACAGCCATTGGAATTTGTTCTGAAAGTCGAAAGATTAAACACCCAGTTATTCTGAAGGTCGTTGAGTTCTACAAGTCACTTGTTGCTATAGGCAAAGAAGTCGTTTATATTTGGATCCCTAGTAATGAAGGAATCTATGGAAACACGGTTGTTGACCAGGAGGCAAAGGATGCATTAGATGATGAGGTGGCGGATTGTCCATAGCCATAAATAAGTAACTACATCCAAAATATATGGCAAGAAAGATGGGACTTGCTAATAAATAATAAATTACATGGAATACAATCAGAAGTTGGTATACTTCTTGGTTCGTCTGGAAAAAATCGGAAGGAACAAGTTATTCTGACAAGGTGTCGAATGGGACATACACGAACAACTCATGGTTATATTTTGAATAAAGAAGACCGATCTGATTGTATTCCATGCAATTGTGCTTACACAATACAGCATGTTTTACTTGACTGTTTTGATGTTGCCGACATACGTCGCACATTTTATACAGCCGATTCTCTTAAAGAATTATTTACAAACGTCGTAGGCGGCTATATTATTCAATTTTTAAAAGCTGTAAATATGTATAGTAAAATATAGGTTTATATTACCCAAGTTTTAAATTTAATTAAATCTGATCTATTTATCTTAAATTGTTTAGCGTACGATTTTATCTTTTTGAAGTTGTTTTATCTGTACATAGTAATACGTTTTATATGATTGTTTTAGTTATATATTCATAATATCATCAACAGTTCACGCCACGATATAGCTGAAATATTTCTGAAGTTGGCGTTAAACAACAATCAATCAATCAATAGCCATTGGCCGATTAAAATTGATGAAAAATGGGAATTTTCAACATTTCAGATTTGTCCGTATTTCATCGTTAAATCGCAATATATGTCAGAAGTGTAGAATAGATATGCAGATATGCCATTTAATTGTCCTAAGCAATACATAAATTGTCTTTAAACATTGTTTAGAAAAACAAGGAGTGTTATATGTGACTCTAAATACCGAAAGTCTTACCCCTACCCCAACAAATTTTCCCTGAAATTGGTGCTTTTTGGTCTATGTTCGCATAAAAATAACAAGAATATGCAAAATGTGTATTGTATATGGCAGTGTTGCATAAATTAAATCATGATTTGGTATTTTAACAGCCATTGGTCGACTACAACTCAATATTTCTCCTCAAATTGATGAAAATAGGAATTTCAACATTTCAGATTTGCCCATAGTTCACTTAAATCGCAATATATAGTAAATCTATAAAATATATCTGCAGATATGCCAATTAATTGTTCTAAGCAATACATTAGTTGTCTGAAAACATAGTTTAGAAAAACAAGGAGTGTTATATGTGACTCTAAATACCGAAAATTGTACCCCTACGCCAACAAATTTTCCGTGAAATTGGTGTTTTTTGGTCTATGTTTGCATAAAAATAACAAGAACATGCAAAATGTGTGTTGTATATGACAATGTTGCATGAATTACATCATGATTTGGAATTTTAACACCCATTGGTCGACTAAAACTTAATATTTCTCCCCAAATTGGTGAAAATCGGAATTTTCAGCATTTCAGATTTGTCAATAGTTAACTGTTAAATCGCAATATGTATCAAATCTATAGAATATATCTGCTGATATGCCAATTAATTGTTCCAAGCGATACATTAGATGTCTTAAAACATTGTGTTGAATGTGACTCTAAATACTAAAATCTTACCCCTACCCCAACACATTTCCCCCAAATTGTCAATTTTTTTGTCTATGTTGGGATAAAAATAACCACCACACGCAAACTCTGCGATGCATTTATTTAAGTTGCAAGAATACTATCATGATTTGGTATTTCAAATCCAAGTTGTCAGCTTAAACTCAATATGTTGTCCAAAATTGATGAAAAATGGAACTTTTTAGCATTTCAGATTTGTCCAAAATTTGCTTTTAAATCGTTATATGTGGCAAATCTGGGGGATTTATCTGCAGATATGCCAATTTTCTGTCTTGACCGATACAGATGTTATTTAAAACACTGTTTAGAAAAATAAGGAGTGTTCAATTTGTCTCTAAATACTGAAAATCTTACCCCTACCCCATTAAAATTAAACTTAAAAATCTCCAAAATGTGACCGTCTGTACATATAAATGAACAAAGCATATTAATGTTTTACTTTCTTTGCAAAAGATGCATTTGATACATCATAATATGTAATTTTGACACCAAAATATGGGTAAAATTGAATATTTTGGACGATTATCGTGAAAAATGGGAATTTCCGGTATTTCAGAATTTTCCGAAATTCAAAGTTAAGTCGCTGAATAACTGTCATTAACCGGGCGCATGATCTTATTTTTGATATTTGGGAGGCTCTGTGTGTTTTGGTTTTTGAAAATATATGTCATTGGACCTTTATACAATGTGAAAAGCTTTTCAAGCTGAATAGAATGACTTTCTAATTGCTTAGATATGATGAAACGATATTTAATCAACATTTTCAAGTTATATATAAATTTCATGAAGTATTTGCATCTCAAAGTCAAAACAGCAGAAATTCTGAAAAACGGAAAATTCCCATTTTTCATACAATTTCGGACAGAAGAGTCGAAAAGAGACCTTTTAAAAAGTTTTAATCTACTTAAATGATCTTCTGCGTGTCAGTTTTAGAATTCCAATTAAACATCTTTAGAGCCTGAATTTTTCAAATTTTCTCTTAACTTTTAGGGAGAGGGGTGCTTATTTTGACATTTATGAACCTAAAATATGTCTGAAACTAAAATTTTTGCGTAAAACTAATTGCTAACATATCATAAATTATTATTACATCGGCAATTATTAAATATATATTCAAATTTTTACGACCCTTAAGTCAAAAAGTCGAAATTGTGAAAAATCTAAAATTCAGAAAAATTCCGTTTTTCAAAAATGTTAATCCGAAAATCAAAATTTTATGGATTTTAATGGTTTTATATTCCAACATTGTATCACAGCTGATAAGTTAGGCATAAAAACTAGATCAAATGACGAGGTTTATTATCTGAAAGGAATTGACAGCCTAAAATCGACATTTTCGCAATTTTTTGCAGGGGTAGGGGTAGATTTTTTGTATCCACAGATCATAAAATTGGCGTAAAGTATCCAAACTTGTGTTTATTTTAAAGCATATTAAATTAGCTTTATTTTTATACCAAATTTCAGTACATATTACTTATCTGTAAAAAAAATTATGGAGCTTAAAAGATGAAACTTATGTTAAAACGAAAAAGCAATAATTTTTTCGGGTGTACTATAAAAGTGGCCCTATACTGTCTATGCGTGCAGGTTATGTTCGTGTTAACATGTTTTATTTTGAAGAAGGGACATAGAAGGACTGAAAAAACCTGGTCTGGTTGGGAAGTGTGGGGGGTGGGGGGTGCACGGAAAGTGTTTCCAGCCCACGGACTATTATTTTTAGAGGGAATTAATGCTACATATTTTGTAATGGAACTTTGAATGACATTTATTATTTGATTTGTCATATCTTGGTTTGCCTCTTTTAGCATTCCGTACAACCTAGGAGAGTCCACTTGACTTGGATTTATCTCTGAATTTTGTTTTGTACTATTTGATGTTTGTGTTCCTTCCAATTTACTTGTGTTCCTTCTAATTTACTTTTCAAGCAAGAACGTCTACGCTGTGCTTGTGGGATGGTAGTTTGAATTTTGGTATATAACTAGTGCTTGCAATAGGACTATAATGAACATATTTTGAAACTATGGTTTTATTTTGAAGTTCATCATCAGAATTATCTGAATTACAAATTTCTGAGACATTTTCAAAATCTGCAGAAAATTCTGTGTCTATTTTTCTGTCATAGTATCAGTTTCAATACCCTGGTTTTCCTTTCGTCCCATTTTATTGTCTATTATTACAAGCTTTAAAACCGATTTTATTTGGAAACTTGCAATATCAAAATTGAAGAATATTTTGTTGAATTGTAATGAGTATCTCCCTCTTGCATAGCTCTGTCCTAGGCGATTTTGGCTTTCCTATTTAGACTATTGGTAGTTGTTCTCCATCAGATTTTACACATGCTTCCGTATATGGACTTCCAAATGTTTTGATTTGATCTGCAATGAAGAGACAGAAGTTGTCGAAATGCGGATATGCAGAAAATAAATTTACAGTAACTAAGATATTTTGTTATTATTTACTACTGGGCCGATGCCTCTGCCGGTGGACTGTAAGTCCCCGAGGGTATTCACCAACCCAATACCCAGTACTTCGGTCCTTGCCCGAAAACTGATTTTATTAGCTCACCTGACGCAAAGGGTAAATGTGAGCGATTCTCATCACTTGGGGTCCGTCCGTTAAATTTTTACATTTTCATCTTCTCTTAAACCACTGAGGCAAATTCAACCAAATTGTACAGAAATGATGTTTGGAAGGTCCTTCACGAAGATTGCTGATTTCGTTCAGATCCGATAAAAAACACGGCCGTCAGCACAGAACACAGATCCGATAAAAAACATGGTCGCCAGCATGGAAAAGTTTAGCATTGGACCCTAAGGGAAAATCACATTTATTTCCTCCTCTGAAACCACTTAAGCAAATGCAACCAAACTTTACAATAATGATGTCTTGAAGGTCCTTCACATAGATTTCGTTCAGATTCGATCTAAAAGATTGCTGCCAGGGCGGAACTTAGGTTAAGTATTGGACCCTTTGGGAAAAATCAGTTTCAACTTCTCCGCTGAAACCTCTGAAGCATATTCAACTAAACTTTACAGAAATGATGTACTAAAGGTCCTGAACAAAGCTTGCTCATTTTTTCTGATCCGATAAAAAACATTGCCGACAGCACGGAACATAGTTTAACATAGGACCTTTAGGGAAAATCATATTTCATCTTCTCGGAAACACTGAAGCAAATGTCCTTTACAACTGTTGCTCATTTTGAACTTAGATTTAACATTGGATCCTATGTTGTCGAAATGTGCATATGCAGAATTTAAATTCACAGAAACCTCGGTATTAAATAATTTTTTACAAAGATTGAGCATTTGGTTCCGATCAGACAAAATACGTGGCTGCCAGCGTGGAACTTAGATTAAACATTGGATCCCAAGAGAAAATATCATCTTTATTTTCCTTTCGTAAACCACTGTATCAAAATTAACCAAACCACTAAGGTCCTTTACAAAGATTGCTCATTTCGTTTTGATCCAACAGAAAACATGGTCGCTTGGAACATTTTCATCATCTCTTCTCTTCTGAAACTACAGAAGAAAATTCAACCAAACTTTACAGGAAAGATATACTAAAGGTCTTTTTCAAAAATTGATTATTTTGTTCTGATCCGACAAAAAAAAACATGACCACCAGTGCGGAACATACTTTGAAAATGGATCCTATGAAAAAAACACCTTTTCATCTTCTCCTCTGAAACCCCTGAAGCAAATCTACCAAACTTTACTTGAACTTAGGTGCTTTACAGAGATTACTCATTGAATTTCGAATTGACAAAAACATGGCGGCAAGCGCGGAACATAGTTTAAGATTGGAGCCTATGAGAAAATCTTGCTTTTCATCATCTTATCTGCAGTTTTTCAAGCAAACTTAACTAAACTGTATTGGAATGATTGTATAGTATATCCTTTGCAAAGATTGCTTATTTCAGTAGGATCAGACAAAAAACACGGGTGCCGATGAAGAATATATCTAAAAATTAGACCCCATTGGTAAAAACTTTTTTGGTCATGCATGGCATAGAAGCATTTTGTCAGGTGAGCGATACACGCTCAGGTTCTAAGCCTCTAGTTTGGAAACTTGTAATAAAAAAATTTCAGAAAATTGTGTTTACAACAAAGGAGTACCTCCCTCTTGCATAGCTCTGTCCTTAGCTGATTTTGGTTTTCCCCATTAGATTCTATTGGTAATTATTCTCCATCTCCATCAGATTTCACACATGTTTCGGTATATGGACTTCCAAATGTATTGATTTTGATCTGCTCTAACACGACATAGGTTGTTGAAATGCGCGTCTGCCGAAAATGAATTTACAGTTACTTTGCTATTTTGTTATTTATTACAACTGGGCCAATGTCTCTGCTGATGGACTGTAAGTCTCCGAAGGTTTTCATCAACCAAGCAACCAGTACTTCGGCGCTTGCCCGAAAAAAGATTTTATTTTTAGACTTGCAATATCAAAATTTTAAGAAAATCTTGTTTAAAAGTAAGGAGTATCTCCCTCTTTCATAGCTCTGTCCTTAGCTGATTTTGGCTTTCCTGTTTAGATTCTATTGGTAATTATTCTCGATCACATTTAACACATGTCTCGATATATGGACTTCAAACTGTTTTGATTTTATCTGCATTGAAGAGACATAATTGTCGAAATGTGCATATGAAGAAAATAAATTTACAGTAACATTTATTGCCTCTGCTTAAAGTAGTATAACCTGATTTAAACCATTTTTACACACTACAAAATATGGTTCTCATAATTGGACCCGCCGATGACGCCAAAAGGTATCTCTCAAACACTGATCCATAAATAGAATAATCCTTCCTACATAAACCAAAGACAAGGAATTGTTTGCCAAAAGTAATACTATCTCGTGTTCACATTATTATCTTTTTGTAGTGGGTCATTTGGTGCTGGACCGACAAACGTTATTATTTGGAAACTTGCCATCTCTAAATTTATCAAAATTTTAAAATTTTATTCAAACGAAGGAGTATCTCCCCCTCGCATAACTCTGTCTTTTGCTAAAGTTGGCTTTACTATTTGGATCCATATGGTAATTTGTTCTCTATCAGCTTTCACACATATTTCGGTATATGGATTTCCAAATGTTTTAATTTTTGATCTGCACTGAGACACATAAATTGTCGGAAGGCGCATATAAACAGAAACTTCGGTGTTATGTTATTTATTACCAATTGGTCGATGCCTCTGCTGGTGGACTGTTAGTACATGAGGGTTTTCACCAAACAGTAGCCATTACTTCTGTGCTTGCCCGAAAAATGATTTCATTTGGAATCTCGCAAGGCTAGTATCTAAATTTATCAAACTTTAGTTCAAGCAAAGGAGTTTCTCCCTCTTGCATAGCTTTGTCCTTTGCTGATTTTGGTTTTACTATTTGGATCCTATTGGTAATTTGTTCTCTATCAGCTTTCACACATGTTTCGGTATATGGTTTTCCTAATGCTTTGATTTTGGTCTGCACTGAAGAGACTTGTCGAAATTGGCATATGCAGAAACTTCGGTATTGTATTATTTAATTAAACTGCACCCAAATCTAAAATAATGGCAGAAAGTATCTAATTCTTTATTAGCCCATTTTAAAATTTTCAATGATTTTGATATATTTACTAAACTTACAAGATTTCCTAATCTTGAAACCTTACAGAATAGGTGGATAAAATTATTTTGAATCTTTGACTCAAAAAAATATTGTTTACAGGATACGTGGACCAAATAATCTGAAAGAAGAAAGTTTGGTTCTGAAGGTTCTGTACAACGAATTTTAACAAAAACCTACAAAATTTCTCATAATCTTTAGAAATTGCATTTACGTGGCGATTTCGATGGATGAATCTTTTATCTAAAAGTATAAAAATGCATTTGAATTCATTTTATGATGATAGTGTTCATAACAAATGATTGGAGAAGATTTGATGCATTTGCAAAATATGTATGCTGAATGAAGAAAATGAAGACACACAGTAGATTTGCTATAGATTACACCTTACCTTAATTAATACACCCATCAACATTACAACTTATTAAAAAAATCTATTAGCATATTCACTGTCGTATACGTGTGCAGGATTGGACAAAACAAGATGGTGGACAAAATTTGTCGAAAACGGGTAGGCATGAAGAAATGTTCATTTTCTTTGTGGATACGATGTTCTTTGAATAAAATAAAATACTCTTACTCAAGAAGGTCTTGTTCAGTTTATGACATCGCTAGTTTGTACATTTGAATGTTTATTCTTCGATGAAACACCATGGCATCTCTGCAATTTACTTTGAAGCGGGTGATGGCGTGTATTTTCCTCTTTTAACACACTTTAAGACCCCGATTGTTTGGAAAAGGGACCTAGATTAAATCTTTATATCAAGCTCTATTCACTCTGGTCGGATTTGCTTATCTATGTGTCATATTTACATAAATATCCCAAGTTAAATATTTGTTTATGTGCAGGATTGGACTTGTTGCTTTTTTACCAAAATTGTGCAGGATTGGACATAGATTTTTGTTCAGGATTGGAATTAAAAGACTAGTCATATTTTGAAAACTTCGTTTCTGGTTCCATTTAGTTGCATTAGTGGAATTTCAGTACAAAGTTATGTAATATTTTTCAAAGAAACATAGCTTTGGGTGTGCGACGGAGCATGCCCGTCTATGAATAGCAGCATTAGTACCGAAACAGGTTTGTAACACCCTCCATTAGCCGCGCTAGTACTCCTTTAGCCGTTAGATGGTAGGTCCTAGGGGTACCGGTAGCGAATCCCAGTCGGGCGACAGGTGAATTTTGTAATTAAATTCATGCTCTCCGGCTACATGTTTAGTATGTTGTCTGTCACGCTTCAGGCCTTGACCATTTTTAACGCCTAAAGGAAAGGGGACGTTAGCATATAAAAAAATGCAATGTGTATATAGCACGAATTTGACCTTTGATCATTATAACCGGTTGCATTTGGGCTATATAACCTGGCATAGTTTGTGCCGTGTTGAAAAATCATATAACTAATCCTCGCCGTTACCTAGTACCTCTTTGAAATTTAAGCTTGATCAATTTGTCTGTGAAATAATGGTTAGATTTTCTAAAGATAGATAGATTTATTCACCACATGTAGGTGATGTGTCCCTTACTAAAATCCACTCAATTGCCATGAAAACAACCATTAAAATATATGGCAAATAACATCTTGTCTATTTTGTTTCCGGAACACTGGCAAGTGCCTGCTTTATGAATCGATGGTATGCTTTTAGCAATGTAACGTTCGGCCGTCTGTATCTTGGAATTTATGATTGTAAGAACCCTTTCACTTCATCCTAGGCATATAGTCATAATTATACAAAAGCACATGGGCTTATCGGGCTATGTAAGTGAACATTTTAAGGGAAAGACCCGATGGGAAATTCTTGACTTCATATATTCGGCCTTATTTACCAAGCAATATCGACTTGATGAAAGGAAAAAATTCGAAACTGCGTAGGTTCTTTAAAAAGTTGGGGAAGGGTGGTAGCCGAAAGCTCTGTATTCAATGCTGACTATAAAAACATCTCAGTAAATAAACAACACTATGGAAACCGAAAAGTTAAATCCCGGTAGACTTTTTAATTTGGTGTAAAACGTATTCGTGAGTGTTTGGGGTGTAGCTAGCCTTTGATAACTTGAATTCAAAGTAACCTTCTTAACTCAAGATATGTATCGATATACAGCACTTAATACGTTTTGACAATCGACCACTGCCAATATTGTCCATTTCATCACGTAACAAATTATTTTTAGGAAGTGTTTTTCTTAAAAAATATATACGGAAAGTCGTACAATGCAGTGAATCTTCAAGTACATTGGGATATTTGTCCACTTATTTGTTCCGCTTAACACAAAGTTTTGGTGCCGAAATATGGAAACAAAAGAACAGCAAAAAACTGAGGGATCGAAGTGAAAAATCTTTAAACTCTATGGAAAGTGCCGTAACGGATAGTTCAAGTCCTGAATTAATTAAATAAATGGCGAATGAAAGGATATTGAGTAAATGATAATGAGACAAAGCCTCTACAAATACATGGTAAAATCAAGCAAAGGAACGGCGCTTTTATTATTGTTCTTCATCTTGAAGTCACCATGAGGCCTTCAACAATGAGCTTTGCTCGTTCAAGACGGCCCCTAGCACAGGTTTGAGCGGAATTCTTTGCTGATTGTCGACCAACGCTACATCCATGTCTTTTCTTGTCATGGATGCGGGATTGTCAGCAAACATTAATTAAACTGGCAAAGCACTCTTAGAATCACTGTCATCAGTTGCCCGACAAAAGCACTAGTGTCTTAAGTTAGTGGACGATTACAACATACAGACACACACAGGGCACTCATCAAATCGATTGTAAGAAAACTTGGCATTATAAAATAGTAAGATGTTGGCACTTTAAACAGGTGGTCAGAATTTCATTTCCAAATTCTCAAAATAAATACCGACAATTACTTAATTGGTGGACAGACTCAATTTGTAAAATCTAATGCATCAAAAGATAAATATCGACAAAAGAAATGTAACAGTAGTTGTAATATTTGCCCTAATTGTTGATACAAAATAAGACAAGGTATCAAACAAAAGACCAATCCTGAACCGAAATCGATGTTAAATTCTTCACAATCATTCCAATGTGGGGGTGTTACAATCCTGTTTCGGTACTAATGCTTCTATTCATAGACGGACATGCTCCGTTACATACCCAAAGCTACGTTTCTTTGAAAAACATTACATAACTTTCTATTGAAATTCCACTAATTCAACTAAAAGGAACCAGAAACGGAGTTTTTCTAATTATAACCAGTCTTTTAATTCCAATCCTGAACCAAAATCTATGTCCTATCCTGCACAATTTTGGTAAAAAAGCAACAAGTCCAATCCTGCACATAAACAAATATTTAACTTGGGATATTTATGTAAATATGACACATAGATAAGCAAATCCGGCCATAGTAAATAGAGCTTGATATAAAGATTTAATCTAGGCCCCTTTTCCCAACAATCGGGGTCTTAAAGTGTGTTAAAAGAGGAAAATACACTCCATCACCCGCTTCAAAGTAAATTGCAGAGATGCCATAATACACATTCAAATGTACAAACTAGCGATTTCATAAACAGGAAATAAACTGAACAAGACTTTCTTGATCGCAAGAGTATTTTATTTTATTCGAAGAAAATGAACATTTCTTCATGCCTACCCGTTTTCGACAAATATTGTCCACCATCTTGTTTTGTGTACGTATACGACAGTGGTATTTAGCTTAAGCCACTGTCGGAAATTCTATATAAAGAAAGATAACTCCAACTGAAATTTGAAACTTTTTTTGGACAATATGAATGAAAGTATTTTGCTGTAAAAGCTTTATAAAGCTTGCTTAAGTGTTTTGCTTAAGAATTAAGTATTTCAAATTTAATGTAGCGAGAAATAAATGAGTTTTAAAAAGAAAGTGAAGTATTGCTTTTATATAACTACAGAAAATGGAAAGGAAGTTCCAAACAGTAATGGGATGATGAATTGATATAAAAGTTGTAATAAGCTTTTTCACAATGAAATTAGCGAGTTTGTAATACAAAATGAAGTGTAAGTATTTAATGATTGCAATGGGGTAAGAAGAAAAGCTGGGGGATAAAAATCGTTCTTACTCAGGAGTTCAGATTTCTAAAGAAAAACAATAAAATCCCATTGCTTTGTTTTACCATGTATTTGTAGACACACCGTCTCGTGTACATTTACACCATATCCCGTCATTGCTTATTCTAACCTCCCAGCAGAATCTGAGATGCTTTGGTTTGTGTTATAACAATTGGGGAGCTCCAAGCTGAATAAAAATTAACATTGGAAAGATATGGAATCATAACAACGCTTTAATTGTTCTTTGCGAGGCTGTCAACACTGAGTTTTGCTCATTCCTCATTGTAAGTTCAAGACGGCACCATTTTGACGCAATTAATTGCGAGATGCCGAACAATGCAACATCCATGTTGTGCTTTCACTCTAGGATGCGGTGTTGTCACCAAATATGAAATAAACTGGTAATGACAGTGCTGTATACAGAGTAGTACAAGCTTACCCTTCCGGAGCACCTGTTGTCAATTTGTATCTTTTTTAAGAGTTCACACTGTTAGTGGTTTAGTTTTTAGTGTTGAATTCGTGGTGGTCATGTGTTTAGTCGGCGTGTTGCGTCTTTAGTTTTCTAGTGTTCTCGTATTTGCCTTGTCTCTGCATTTTGATTTGTGTAATCTTGTGCTTTTTTCCTTCGGAATTCTACTGCTGCAGTTTTTTTTACAACCGTTGGCATGCTTTTGAATGCTTAATTGTAACCGACTTCCATATTAACAAGAGAAACGCCACTCTCCGTGCAGTATAAAGACCCCTTCTATATTATTCAAACCAGAGCAGAGTCACTAAGTCTCGTATAGAAGGCTAAATTTACTGCCCCTGCCCATTTCTCCACTTTTCGTTTTATTTGAAAACCTACAATATCTGAATTTAGGAAAATCTTGTTAAAGCCTAAGGAGTATCTCCCTCATGCATAGCTCTGTCCTAATTTTGGGATTCCTTTATAAATCCTAATGGTAATCTGTTCTCCGTCAGCATTATTTCTGCTTCTAGTAAGTGTTCTGCTACTAATTTATTCATCCATTTAACTAGTTCACTTACTTGTATAACGGAGTTGGTTATTAAATACTGTGAAAAAAACTTATCAAAACTCTGGTGTAAATTACTTTTGGAGTGTAAAAAATTCTATTGAAGTTTTAGATAAACTACAACCAATTCAAAGACCAGTCTCATCTATCGACAGTTATAATTTTTCTACACTATATACTACCCTTCCACATGATTTGATTAAATCCAAATTGGGACAACTTATTTAATGGTCTTTTAAATTTTCTGGTCTGCAGTTCATTTGCTCTAACAAAAAGCAAGGATTCTTTTGTAATATTACCTACAATAATCATTGTTTCCTGGACATGTGATGATATGATTAATGCACTCAATCTTTTGCTGGACAATATTTTTGTTCGTTTTGGGAACACTATTTATCAACAGTTCATGGGTATTCGCATGGGTACAAATTGTGCACATCTAATTGCAGATCTTTTTCTTTTCTGTTACGAACGAGACTTCATGAAAAAAACTTCAAAACGGAACAATACCTAACAGTGATAAACTTATTTCTACTTTCAATGATAATATCAGGTATATTGACGATATCCTCACTATTGATAATCCCCATTTTTCAGATTATGTAGACATTAGTTACCCGCAACAACTAAAATTAAATAAAGCTAACAATGATTCTAAATACTGCCCTTTTCTGGATCTTACTATCATTATTGACTCCGGTAAAATAAAAGCTGAAATATATGATAAACGGGATAATTTCGATTTTCACTTTTTCTTGACGGCGACATCACTCTAGCTCCATCCTATGGGGTGTATATTTCTCAACTGGTACGATTCGCACGAGTGCGTTCTACTCTTGACGATTTCAATGAACGTAACCTTACTATCACAGCCAAACTGTTACAACAGGGTTACAGATTTCATAAGTTGTTGAATACATTTGAGAAGTTTTATAATAGATGTGAACATTTGATGTCTAAATATGGCGTTACTCGTATGCAGCTTATTACTAAGGGCATTTCTAATCCTGGTTTTTACGGAAATGTTGTTTAAAAAATGCGAGAAATTGATTAAAGGTCCAGCAAAGCTGGGACGTAACTTACATTCTTTACGTAATAGGGGATATCGACAAGATATTCTGCTTGCATCCGTTAAATTAGCTTTCAGACCTAATGACCTCAAAAATTTGCACACATACTAGTACTTATGTGCATGAAGTTTTGTACTTATCAAACACTCAGTTCTAAAATGGACACAAAGAACTATTTACAGCCATGTTCGACTGCTAATAAGCCAGAAAAGTGTGGCATATATTAATTTTATTTGTAAGAAATTCATGTACAAGAGACCACAGAACACCACGAATTCCGACAACCTTTGAGCATATTCTGAAAATGACTCAACATATGAACAAAATTCACACCTTAATGGCCATACCTCTTTAAAATTTGTGACGACGAATATGTCATATTAGTACGTTATGGTAAAAATGACATTATATACGGCGAATGAATGGACATCTTTCGTTTATTTTTTCTTTACTTTTTTGCATGTTTGGAAGAAGAAGGTTAATAGTGAAATTTAAAAAAAAAAAAAACTTTATGCATCCAGGAAAAAAGTTTATACGAAGATGCACTATTTCAATTCGGGGAAAATATTTTGGTAAATTTCAAACTATAGATAGATTTCCGTTTTTATAACTAAGTTCTCCCAGCAATTTGAATAGTTAACCTACAACGTTGCAATAAAATTCGAAATATATTAGACGCGACTTTAAGAACAGAAATATCTATATGCATAATTTGCAAATTCGCTCATTTAAACCCCTTAAAAATTGATTTCTAATGTAACAAATTTATATCTTATTTTTTACGCGGGAAACTAAACTGGCAATGCCATATATGATATCAAAATTAATAGAAAAGGTCCTCATTTATGGGTAACATCTGGTAGTTAGCTGTATTATTTTTGTATATTAAACGCCACCTTGAATGTAATATTCTATAGGGCGCATTACATTCGGGCAAAATAATAAGCCTGACAGTGTCACGTTTGGGCAAATAAAATAGTAACGTTTGGGCAAATACTTGTAATAATAACAGGCAAGAATAGGTAAATTATATAAATTAATTATTGTTTAATTAAGTCTTCCTTATACTTTATCAGAGACACATAATTTCTTATATCATCCTGGTTATCGAAAGCGAGTTGTATACATGTTCTACCTGTATAGTTGGAGATTTTTTATAGAAGACCTGATGGCACAAACTCCGGATGATGATAGTTTTATCCATTAGAAAACTTGGCGTCTTTTAACATTTTTAAATTATGATCGTTTGCCTGTTATGAAATGGTGTGCAAAGCAGACGATATCTGGCGAACGAAAGAGGTATTCAAAAGTGCAAAATATATCACTTAACATTTTTATCATGTATTTCAGCATCTTGTTATATTTTTCATGAAGATATTTTTGTTCGGACGGTACATATTGATAATAAAAGCTCAGGTAAAAAATATATTTTGCCCAAACGTAGCATTTTTATTTGCCCAAATGTAATGGCGATTTGCACAAATGTAAAACGCCAATTCTGTGACAGTTGGGACATTTAAGGTAAATTAGCATGAAAGCCATTTAGGAAAAACATCAAAGCACTCGAAATTAGAAATATTGCATTACCTCCCTTGTCAGATGTCATCATACCTCTTTTTTCCTAAAAATTTCATTTCATTAAATCGTTTTTTTTTTCAAATTTTATTCATTTTTGATATATGGATGACTTTTTCAAAAGGATTAAATTGCAAATTTAACATAGTATAAAAATGAATTGTGTTGCCCAGTATCAGTTAGCAGTATTAAAAATTGTGTGCCTGTTCTTTTCGAAAAAATATACATATATTAAATAAAGAAGTGAATTTTACAAATTTGGCATCAAAAATATGGTATTATTGTACTATCTTTATATAGTGTATTATCTTTTACACCCAAAGTGTCGCATGAGCGTCATTTAAAAAATAAACAAATTACATAAATACAAATCAATTCAAGAGTCCCGAGTTCCTATTGTTGTCTACGTTTGTCTTTGTCTTATTCGTGTAGTTCCATAGCAGATTGTGACATGTAATTATAATGTTCAGCCATTGTAGGTGTTTCCTGTTTTCCATTTTTAGCTCACCTGGCTATGCCAGAGTGAGCTGTTGCCATCACTTGCCGTCCGTCGTTAGCTCACTTTCAAAAATCTTCTCCTCTGAAACCACTGGGTCAAATGGAACCAAACTTTAATTAAATCATCACTAGGGTATCTAGTTTCAAATTTTTATTTTGTATGTCTTAGGTCAAACATAATGGCTGCCGTTACTAAAAATAGAACATAGGGGTCAATTACAGTTTTTGGCAAATAACTCAAAAACCGTTACAGATATCAAAAATCTAACATGGAGTAAAAATGATCAGCATGAGAAGATCTACCTTTGCTGAAATGTTGAAGAAAATCTGATGACCCGTCTAAGAGTTATTGCCCTTTTTCCGTAAAATTTTCAAAATTTTGATGTTTTTTATTTTTTATTAAAAAAACTATAAAAGATAGAGGTTAAGTTTAAATTGCAAATCTACCCACATGGATATTTTGAAGAAAATCCAAGTACCTATATATGAGTTTTGGCCCTTTATTGGTCAAATTTTTCGTGATCTTTTACTTTTTGTCTTATATTTCAAAAACGCTTTGAGATAGCGGTCAAGATTAAATTGCAAAAATGTTCAGCATGTTAAGGACTCTATTTTATAGAACACATTCAAGTTGTCCGACCTCTTCCAAGATGGCCGCCAGCGGGGAACTTAGTTTACTATTTGACCTAATGGGAAAATTCATGCAAAGAACTTCTTTTTGAGAACCATCAGATGGATTTGAACCAAACTTGGCATGAATGTTGCTGATGAGGTGCTGACCAAGTGTTGTTACTTTGGTGCCGATCCGTCATCCAACATGGCCGCCAGCTGGGATCTAAATTTCAACATTGGACCCTATCGGAAAATGCATACAAAGAACTTCTTCTTGAGAATAAATGAATGGATTGGAACCAAACTTGGCATGAATGATGCTTATGAGGTGCTGACCAAGTGTTACTACTTTGGTGCCGATCCGTCATCCAACATGGCCGCCAGCTGGGAACTAAATTTTAACATTAGACCTAATTGTAAAATGCATACAAAGAACTCCTTTTAAGAACCACTGAATTGCTTTAACCCATACTTGGCATTGATAATGCTTATGAGATGCTGACTAAGTAGTTTTACTTAGGTGTGGATCCGTCATCGTATATGACCCACAGCATTGGACCCTATGGGAAATGCGCACAGAGAACTGCTGAATGGATTTAAGTCGAACATGGCATGAATGATGCCTGTCAGGTGCTGACAAAGTGCCACCAGCTGTGAACTTAATTTAACAGAAGATCTTCTTCTAGAGAACTGCTGAATATATTAAAACCAAACTTTGCATGCATGATGTTTATGAGAAGCTGACCAAGTGTTGTTTCTTCTGTGCTGATCCATCATCCAATATAGCCTCCAGCAATGAAT
Source organism: Modiolus philippinarum (assembly GCA_002080025.1). NCBI lineage: Eukaryota > Metazoa > Mollusca > Bivalvia > Mytilida > Modiolidae > Modiolus > Modiolus philippinarum. The sequence goes on from MJUU01049299.1 coordinate 314,380, forward strand.
TACACCCTAAGGGGAAATCCATACAAAGATATAATATAAAACCACTGAATGGATTCAATTTAAACATTGCATAAGTGAAAATTGTGAGATTTTGACCAAGTTTGTTACTTTGGTGCTGATCCGTCCTCCGACATGGCCACCAGTGACCAAACTTAGTTTAACATAGGACCCAATGGGAAATGCATAAAAAGATCTTCTGCTCTGAAACTGCTTGAACAATTTCAGTAGAATTTTTATATGATAGTCCTTGGGTGACCCTCTTCAAAGTTTTATGTTAAATAGCTGCCAGCAGGGAACGTAGATTAACATAGGCCCTTAAAGTTTGGAAACTGCATTCAAAAATCTTCTCTGAAACTGCTTGAACAATTTTAATTCAATTTTATAAAAAAAAGTTTCTGATTTTTATGTACATACACCACCAAAGATGGACCATCAATTTGGAATTATAGTGCTGCATAGGACCCAGGTGACCGATACAGGCTCTTGAGATCCTCTTGTTTACATTTACACATATTTCGGTTTGTGGATTTCCAAATGTTATGATTTTGTCTGCACTGAAAAGCAATAATTTGTTGAGATGTGCATATGAAGAAGCTAAATTCACACAAACGTATGTATTTTGCTGTTTTTTGCAGTGGCAATCAAAACTCTTTGTCCCGGTTGTCCATTACACCTTTAGTATTGATTAATTTGTTCTCGTCCTGTTACAGCTGAAATATTACTCACTAAACGTAAATTAATCAATCAATTAATCCATATCGACGATTGTTGACGTGATATGAAAACATTTACTAAAGGTTCAGGTAACTTTTCTCTTGATACGCTCACATATTCCTCTTCTTCATATTTTGATCTTGTACTGTTTATAACATTAAGTTATTTTTGTATACTTTAACGCTATTTTATAACCAAAGTTTTCAACCCGTAAAAGGATAACTTTCACAGTCTTTAACTACGACTCATGCTACGAGTTAACCTAATCTCTCGTCAAAAATTGCGTTGCCTCAACTATTCCTACAGAACTGTTTCAAAGATCCAACAGCTGTCTTTGATAGTTATTTCACTACTTTGAGAAATTTCTACACATTCAGCTTTCGTGCTTCGCCCTGTGCAGAGAAAAACAGTCAAAATAATATCAGCAAACACCTTCAATGGCCGACAATTACAATCACGTGCCACAATTCTCAAGGGAACTGCTCATAACAGTCTAAAGACAAACATAATTAACGATAGGAACTTCTATCAATTTCACCACGTGATTTTAAAAATATTCAGTGTATTTTCAGCTTTATTTCTATTTATAGGTTTATCTATGCTATGTTTCTATTTTTAGCTCAACTGCCTATTGCCAGGTTAAGCTTTTGTCATCAGGTTTTGTCCGTCATCTGTCTGGCGTAAACTTTTCATTCAAAGATCTTCTTTTCTGAAACTACTAGGCCAATTTGAACCAAACTTAAATAGTCTTTAGGTGGCATCCTTCAAAAAAGTAGTTTTTCAGGTGTGCGCTTTATCCAAAATGGCCGCCAGCGGGGAACATAGTTTTAAGATGGATCCTAAGGGAAACACTTTAAAAAGATCTACTCCTCTCAAACTACTGGGTCAATTGAAACCAAACTTGGCCACAATAGTCCTTACATACCCCCCCCCCCCCCCTTTGCAAAAAGTTGTTTTTCAGGTCCGCGCTTTATCCAAGATGGCCGCCAGCGGGGGATTTAGTTTTAACATCGGTCCCTATGGGAAAACACATTCAAAGATCTTCTCTGAAACTGCTGTGCCAATTTGAACCAAACTTGGACAAAATAGTCTTTAGGTGGCCTCCTTCAAAAAAGTTGTTTTTCATGTCTGCGCTTTATCCAAGATGGCCGCCAGCGGGGAACTTAGTTTTCACATTGGACCCTATGGGAAAACACATTCAAAGATCTTCACTGAAACTGCTGAGCCAATTGGAACCAAACGTGGCCACAATGGACTTTGGGTGTGGCCCCCCTGCAAAAGAGTTTTCATGTCTGTGCTTTATCCAAGATGGCCGGAAGCTGGGAACTTAGTTTTAACATTGGACCCTATGGGAAAACACCTGCAAAGATCTTCTTTTCTGAAACTACTGGGAAAATTTAAACCAAATTTGGTCACAAGTCTTTAGATGGCTCCCTGTTAAAAAGTTGTTTTTTCAGATCAGCCCTATATCCAAGATGGCTGCAAGTGGGGAACATACTGTTAACATTGGACCCTTTGGGAAAACACATTCAAAGATTTTTTTCTCTGAAACTGCTGAGCCAATTGGAACCCAACTTGGCCAAATAGTCTTCAGGTTGTCCCTTTGCAAAAAAAGTTGTTGTGCAGGTCTGCGCTTTATGTAAGATGGCCACAAGTGTGGAACATAGTTTTAAAATTGGATCCTATGGGGAAACACATTCAAAGATCTTCTCTGCAACTGCTGCACCAATTGGAACCGAACTTGGCCACAATAGTCTTTAGGTGACTCCCTGCAAAAATGTTGTTTTTCAAGTTCACGCTTTATCAAAGATAGCGGACAGCGGGGAACATTGTTTTAACATTGGGCCCTTTAGAAAAACTCATTCAAAGATCTTTTCTGAAACTTCTGAGCCAATTGGAACCAAACTTGGCCACAAGTCTTCAGGTGGTCCCTTGCATAAAGGTTGTTTTTCAGATCCGTGCTATATCCAAGATAGCTGCCAGTGGGGAACATAGTTTAAACATTGGACCCTATGGGAAAACACATTCAAAGATTTTATTCTCTGAAACTGCTGAGCCAATTGGAACCAAACTTGGCCACAATAGTCGTTAGGTGGTCTCCTGCAAATAAGTTGTTTTTCAGGTCAATTTAACTTAATATAACACCAATTTGAAAATGATGCGCTTAAAACATTGGGATTATTTTAACTGTATATGTCAGGTATGGCCCAGGTGAGCGGTACAGTCTCTGGAGAGCCTCTTGTTACTTATATTGACACTACATTACTAAGTTTAGCCAGTACTTTGGTGCTGGTCCGAAAACCGATTTTATTTGAAAATTTGTTTATCCACTTGTTTATTTGTAATATCTAATTTTCAGAAAATTTGTTAAAACCTAAGGAGTATCTCCCTCTTGCATAGCTCTGTCCTTAGCTGCTTTTGGCTTTCCTATTTAGATCCTATTGGTAATTTGTTCTCTATCGGCCTTTACACATATTTCGGTTCATGGATTTTCAAATGTTTTGATTTTATCTGCACTGATGAGACATAACTTGTTGAAATGCGCATATCCAGAACCTAAATTTACAGTAACCTCGGTATTTTGTTATTAGATCTTGTTTGACTTTCAATTTTATTGTTTTTTTTTCAAATGAATCTTTATTTTAATGCGAATACATCGAAAAACGAATACGACGCTTTACGCACAATATTGATGAAAGGGGCAGTGATGTTTATACTATAACTAATCCAAGATTCTGATTATCGCAAATATTCAACGAGTGGTCGAATTACATAGTTTTTCGATTACGTGTTGAATATTTTCGATAATCAGAATCTAGGATTAGTTATTGTTTTTATTATAGTTCTCAACAAATACTATTTGGTATAATTTAAGATTCATTACCTTGAACTACGTTTTCTGTGTTAATCCGCTGAGATATTTACTTAAGGGGTAGACCTGGGGAAGCCTAAAATTTTCCACTCGTTTAATTTTTTTGATATTTTCAGTATTAAAACTACACATGTTCATGTCGACTTTCAGCAATTTTCAACAATTTTTACCGTCCCGTTTTATGTCTAGAGGTCATCAAAGATACCCTGTTTCCTCATATTATTTGGTCCGTTGAGGACTTAATTATTGTGTATAAAATTGGCTCTAATTGCGACGGGGGGACATGGTAATGGTCTGCGTCCGTCCGTCCGTGTGTCACGTTTTTTTTGTGGGCGCAACTCCTCAGAAACCGCTGGTCAGAATTCATTCAAAGTTTACAGGATTGTTAGTCACCATTAGTACTAGATCATATCGCATCGACATTTTGATTCGTTAAATTTTGTGGGAGTTATGGGACTTTGATTATTTCAACATTGTTATACAATGGCAAATCTTGTGGACGCATTTCCTCTGAAACCGCTTGTCAGAATTCATTGAAATTTTACAGGATTGTTAGTCACCATTAGTACTAGATCATATCGCATTGCCATTTGATTCGTAAAATTTTGTGGGAGTTATGGGACTTCTGATTATTTCCACATTGTTATACAATGGCAAATCTTGTGGACGCAACTCCTCAGAAACCGCTGGTCAGAATTCATTCACATTTTACAGGATTGTTAGTCACCATTAATACTAGATCATATCGCATCGCCATTTGATTCGTTAAATCTTGTGGGAGTTATGGGACTTCGATTATTTCCACATTGTTATACAATGGCAAATCTTGTGGACGCAACTCCTCAGAAACTGTTAGTCCGAATTCATTCTAATTTTACAGGATTGTTAGACGCCATATGCACTAGATCATATCACATCGCCATTTTGATTCGACAAATTTTACGGGAGTTATGGGACTTTATCGACTTAATGCATACTACAACATAGGAAGACTTTGTGGACACATGTCATCATAATCCAATTAAGGGATTTTGCTGAAATTTGCTTGGCTATTTGCCACCTAATGCAGTTGATCATATCCTGCCTTCATTTTGATTCGCAAAATTTTACATGAGAAATTAGACTTTATCGACTTTACTGCAGCAGCGGGGGACATAGCTAGGCGTAGCAATCTTGTTAAATTTGTATTTCATATAAAAGCATTTCAAATGCAAAATTCTGTAGTTTAGACATGTTTGAAAGTAAGCATGAATGATGTTAGTAAATTGAAATAGCTTTAATTGAAATACATTGGCGTTCTGAATAGTAGAGGATGAAATTTTTACTCTATTTTGATCACTTTTAAACACTTCTTGTAAAAAATTCTGCTGTTTAATTTTCACCAAAAACTGAGAATAGAAAGAAAATTTGTATATGTAAGATATATTAAAATTTTAGAAAATTCTACCGTCCCATTTATTCTTAATTTAGAATAAAGTGGGTAAAAATCAATAAAATTGCTGAATCTGTATTATAAATTACCTCCCTTTGAAGAAATCTGACTTTTACATATTTTCATTATCTTTAGACAGCGTTGCAAAAATGTACTCATTATGAATAACTGGATGTTGGGTATTTGTTTTCATGACAAAATTAATATTTATTTGCTGTTTGGAAAATATTTTACAATTTTAAAATTTTGAAAATCCCTATCGTAATGATTCTGTTTGTTTGTGTAAGTTATAAAAAAGTGAAAAACAGAGTCATCTCCTCCTACCCCAGGTCTACCACCTTAACAACAACGTCAATTTAGGCGTCATTATGGAAAATAATTTCACAGTTAATTATCACTTTTTTTATTGAGAAATTTCAATCTTTCATCGCAATCTATATATCCTAATATCCGTGTCAATAGCATAAACATGGACCTGTTACGAATATATTGACTTCGGACTTCGTCCGCGGTCAATACAAGCATAACAGGTCCATATATAACATTGACTTCGTAAAAAGTCCATTAAATTAAACTATAAAGTGGTTTCATCTATTTCTCTTATGATAAATGATAAACACTGAGATTCCGAAAAGATTTGGCGGGAACAACCACGGGGCTTCATTCAACATATGTTGAATATGAAAATTTATCCAAAAATTAAAGTATTATTAGAGAAAATATGTGAATTTTTATAGGGGAATGTCGAAACCTATTAATATGTGTTTACAGCAATTAGTTCAATGAACCTTTTATTGCGTGTTAAACGAGTTACAGCTTAATTCAACTCCAGGCTTTTTTACGATACTTGCCTTATTTTACATCGTATGTATTTACTTTATATATAATAAATATGATGAATTCCTTTGTATCCTGTTTATTATTTTGGTAACTACATGATGCCTTGCATAAAATTCAATTTTTTTTTACATAACCAAGCTTAAAGAAAGAAGACATGCTACTTATTTTCAGACCAATAGGAGCTAATCATGTAAATATTGTGTCTCTATATTTTCTTTTTTATCTGGCCGGAATCAATTTGCGCCAATTAGGTATTTTCATAGGTAGAAACTGCGCCTCAAATTTGAATTTGATAGGCATAAATTGAGCCAGTAAAGAGAATATAATTGCGCCATCCTTACCTCTATTACCTGCAAAATGACCCCAACTAAGTAACCTTTAGTGAAAATTGTTCATGTATGGGTTGACAGTCGGTCAGTTTTGATTAGTATCGAACAACTTGTCGAGTGAAATTGCAGATGTTGAATTAAGAAAATTTAATCCGATAGAGGAAAGTCCGTTATCGTTGTTGAGGACTACAAGTTTTGCCAGGCATTTTTTAAGAAAAATGGAGATATTAGATGGCAATACACAGTTATGTCCCGTAAAGCAAGACTTTTCACATATGCCTCCTCTAATACATCTAATACTGTGATAAGTGATATGAAGTAAATGTACATGGGGCAAAATCCATATAAATACCTGGTAAGATTAAGAAAATGGAACAACGCTTTCAATGTTATTCATTTTGAAGTCACCATGAGGCCTTATACAAAGAGTAAACCTTCCTACCTCATACTAAGTTCAAGACGGCCCCTAGAATCGGTTTGAGCGGAATTCACTTGCTAAAAGTTGAGACACACTATATCCATATATCTTGACTTTTGGTCATGCATGCGAGGCCATCAACAAACATAATATATCGGGCAAAGTACAGAGGTCCCCGAAGGTATCCAGAAGCCCAATAGTCAGACTTGTCTGACATGAAAATTGTACCTTGCGATTTATTGAAATTTACTGTTTTGTCAAAATTCTAACAACTTGAACAATGAGCTTTATTTAAAGAGACTACCGATACACTTACTTCAGCTTCGTACTTAGATCTTTTAATATACATTGAAGATTAACGGTTGAAATCGATAGTTTGTTTAGTTTTATTTTTTAACTTGATGATTGTGAACTTACCCGTTCTGAGCAGCAATATACCTACCTCACCGGCCTATAGACTGTATATTTTAAAGTCGATTCGTTACTGCCGAGCATGTAGTTTGTACATTTTATTTTTTAAGAGCAAAAACACTGTCCCAAAAGCTGCTAAGTCAGAGATAAGGTCAGCCTTTGTTACTTTCATCCCTTCAGAAATTCTATGCCCGTCGTCATGACATCATCGACAGAGATGACGTGTCTGTTTAAAATAAAACGGGACATTTTCAGCTAGATTTCACGTCTTCTAGGATTTGAAATTACCAGTTTTGACTCAACCCTGGATTTACTCACTGATAGTGTAACGGGTGCTGCTTAGCGGAGCAGGACATGTTTACCCTTCCGGATCACCTGATGTCACTCCTGGTTCTCATAGTAGTTCACACTATTAAGATCTTAAGGTCGTCGTAATATTCCCATGCATTGTGACTGTCTCACGTCCTTGTTTTGTCTTTGTTATTCTATGTTGCCGTTTTTGCCATGTCTTTGGACTTTGGATTTTGTGATCACCACTTCCCTTGTTCCTTTGGTATTCTACTGCCGTTGTTTCTTAAAAAATACTGAGGCTTCATTCCGTGTATGGCACTCGGTAGATGTCTTTGATACCGAACTTGGCCTCCTATTTCGATGTTTTTAGTTATGAGTACTTCTTTTTAGCTCACCTGGCCTAAAAGGCCATGTGAGCTTTTGCCATCACTTTGCGTCCGGCGTCTGTCGTCCGTCCGTCAACAATTTCAAAAATCTTCTCCTCTGAAACCATCTGGCCAATTGTAACCAAACTTGACCTGAATCATCACCAGGGTATGTAGTTTCAAAATTATGTTCGATTAGTCCGAAGATCAATCAACATGGCCGCTGTTACTAAAAATAGAACATAGGGGTAAATTGCAGTTTTTTTTGCAAATAACTCAAAAACCATTACAGATATCAAAAATCTGACCTCTAATAAAAATGATCAGCATGGCAAGATCTACCCGCCCTGCAATTTTGAAGAAAATCCGTCTTTGAGCTATTGCCCTTTTTCCGCATAATTTTCAAAATTTTGAAATTTTTTATTTTTTATTTGAAAAACTATAACAGATAGAGGTCAACTCTAAATGGCAAAGATGGTCAGCATATCAAGATCTACCTACCTGGTTATTTTGAAGAAAATCTAAATACCCATATAGGAGTTCTTGCCCTTTATTGGTCAAATTCAAGCAATNACATTTTACACATTTGTTTTACTTGTATAAAGCTATATGGTTTTATATTAATATTTTATGTATTTATTAGAATTTTTCAATAAACCCAACAGTTCTCGCCACAATATAGCTGAAATATTGCTGAAGTTGGCGTAAAACATCAATCAATCAATCAATCAACCAAGCAACATGGCTGTTGTTACTAAAAATAGAACAAAGGGGTAAATTGCACTTTTTTGCAAATAACTCAAAAACATTACAGATATCAGAAATCTGACATAAGCAAAAATGATCAACATGGCAAGATCTACCAGCCCTGCAATTTTGAAGAAAATCTGAAAACCCGTCTTGGAGTTATTGCCCTTTTTCCAAAAAATTTTCAAAAATTTTAATATTTTTCATTTTTATTTGAAGAATTATAACAGATCGAGGTCAACTTTAAATTGCAAAAATGTTCAGCATATCAAGATCTACACACCCTAAAATTTTGAAGAAAGCCCAAAAACCCTTGTAGATTTAATTGCCCTTTTTTCACCGTTTTTTT
>MJUU01049299.1:330812-345409 GCA_002080025.1 Modiolus philippinarum
TTTTTTTCATTAAAGATAGTAACAAGTTCAGAAATTGAAACTGAAGTTCTGTGGTATTTTCGTTTATTACGATTGATACGTTTACCATGGGATCGTTTATTACGTAATTTTTTTGAAACAATATCCATAATATTGATGGAAGAAGTTCTTGATATGTTACCTAGGCCCATAATATTATCATTTAAACCGAGAGGATACGCCGTTTGCAACTTCTTTATCCAAGACAGTTCACAATCTCTACGTGATTTTTCAAATTGTTTATGTGACTGTCCGTCCTTCTTTACAACAATTTCTAATGGTTGAACCTTCATAAATTTGATGTTATGTTTATGTTTATTTTGATGTTGATAAATTAAACTTCGGAATTTTTTGTATCTACGGAAACGATAGAGATGTTGTTGTGTCCGTTTATAAAGATGCTGACCGGTTTCCCCTACATATTGAATTCCACAATTAGGTTTTGTTCATGTAATCAAATAAATTTCAATTTATGTCAGTTTCAAAAGATAGGGTGAATGTTCCGCCATTGACGGTGGATTTAGCAGTATTTTTGTTGATGAGGCGAGAACAAGTAAATCATTTTTTGGTATTACACGGAGAAATTTGTGGATTTGCTATTAAAAATAAGTGCTGCTGAGGCATTGTTAGATTTAAAGCATCTAGTGAAAGTAGAAATTATTGCAGCGTTAATAATCGCTTTCCCATTATTAAACTGAAAAATGGAAATTATCTGTCAAACCCTTCGAAGAGTTTTGGGTTTGATTTTTCTTCCGTAGTGTTGCAGTGTTTTAGCCGGCAGTAGTAAGCAATTCTTGGCCCATCTTTCCAAATTACGTTTTATCTCATTCTTTTCTTTTTTAGGAAGTAGTCTACCTGTTTTTTCTGTTTTATATACTATAATGAATCAGGATAGAAAACGAAAAGGCTTGGGTATACCAAACCGGTTTAACCCTACCTTCCGCGGTCGTGAGTTTCTATAGTTGTTTACTTTTGCCTTTTGTTTTGTTTTTGTGGTTTTTTTTTTCTTTTTTTTTAGTGAAATTCTCTTGTCAGTTGTGGCTTCTGTTTGTAAAGTTCAGTCATTGTATGTGTTTTATGTTATCTTTTTAGCTCATTTAAACACGTGTACAGTGTAACGAACTTTACCGTTTATTTTACATCTTCGGTATTTATTGTATTTATACCTTGGTTCATAAATCACTTGCAATGAGAAATGCAAAATGATTGATTTACGATATAACATGAAACACTTACAGATGTCGAAAATCACAATCACAATCACATCCCACAATCCACAATGGAACTTCACAAGAACAACATCAATAAAGGACAACTGTAAACAACGATAAAATTCGGGAAAGTCAGACTTATTACCAGACTACTTAAAGCTGTCGGTAGGGTTAAACCTCCCCCTTCCATTTCTCATTTCCTATAGTATAATGAACATACAAAAATTAAAAACAGGTAGACTACTAGCTCCTTGAAAAGAAAGAATAAGACCGCAAAAATACTTTGGAAATGAGAGTTGCACGATTTGTTCTATTAGTATTCCAACGACCTGTTGATAAACAAATATTGCCAAAAGGAATAATACTATTATCTAGCTAAAAATTCGGCGCCTTAATCGTATCATAGCAAGTAACAATGATAGTTTTAAGTATTATTACAGAAGAATCCTTGTTTCTGTTTCAACATTCGAACTGCAGACCAGAAATTTATATTAAAAAAAAACATTAAATAAGCTGTCCCAGTTCGGATTTAATCAAATTATGTGGAACAACGGTATTGGTAGTGTAGAAAAATCATAGCTGTCAATAGATGAATCTGATCTTGCATATCAATTTTTATTTATCTTAAATTCAAGATTTTTTTTTTACAATTTTTAATAACTAACTCTTTTATATATGTAAATGCATTGGTTAAATGGATTGATGAATTAGTGGTAGACAAGTTACTCGATGCCGAAAGAAAACAATTTCTAAGGATTTTTGAAGCTTAGGAACGCTTCTTAGGTAAGATTATATCTGAAGTGGAACTTGGAGTATTTCTTGCAACATATCAAAATATGTTCAAACTAGAGTTGTCTTCCTTACAACAATTTTGTGAATAATTGATTCTCAAACATTACTTGTAAGCACTGTATTGTTTTATATATTTTTGATTATGTATATGTGAAAAAGGGGGGGGGTAGTGATTATAATTAAATTTCTACACGTTCATTACATACTAATTGTGCTAACAAAAAGACGTTATTTTCAAAACTACACAAATTCAAGAAATCACGATAAAGACTTAAGGCCTTTTCGAAAATTTATTTAACTGCAAATTTAGTCCCTATAGTCATGATAGTCTTCTACTCGCAGTCCTACGAGATTGAATTTTCTCAGGGACTTGTAAAAACATGCTAGATCAATCAATCTTTATTTTAGATAAATTGATTACGTTCGTTCCATTAATAATGTATCTTTTGCTAAAGGACCCGTTCAATTTATCCTCTAGAATTAGAGTTTAAACAATCAAGAGAACTGAATCTACATCTTTATCAATTTTTGGGCTTATATCTCGAATTTGACAAAAATGGTCATCTCGGTAATGTTTAAGACCAAAGGGACGACTTAAGTTTTAAAATTATCAATTTCCCCAACATGATATGTCCTCTCCTCCTTACTGAGTATATGTTGAATTGTTGATTCATAAAGCGAGAGCTAGCACCAAGTATTCCGACTCGTTAAGCATAATTATCTCTGCGACCGTCTTGTCTATCACGGCTTCAAAAACATCCTTCTCATTCGATCATTTAATGATTTTTCACTTCCCAATTGTGAACTTTCCATTTCTTAGCAGCAATATTCATACCTCGCCAGCATATGGAGTGTATATTTCACAATTTATTCGTTATTGTAGAGTTTGTAGTTCATACAGTGACTTTGTGGAAAGAGCAAAATACTGTCACAAAAACTGCTGAGTCAGGGCAATGTTCACCCGTTGTTACTTTCAGAAATTCTATTGCCGTCACTAGGACATCATAGATAGATATGAAATGTCGGTGTCGCAAAGGAAAATTGACATTTTCAGCTAGATACACGTCTTCCAGGATTTAACATAACCGATTCTGACGTGACTCTGGATTTACCCAATGACAGTGTGACGGGTGCTGTATGAAGAGCAGGACATACTTACCCTTCCAGAGCTCCTGATGGCGCTCTTTTTTGAGAGTTCATACTGTTAGTGCTTTAGTTTTTATTGTTGTATTTGTAGTGTTTGCATTTTGTGGTTGTATAGCGTCTTTGGTCTTCCGTCTTCTGGTGTTTGTCACTGGACTTTGATTTATGTATTCTTGTTCTTTGTTCCTCGGGTATTATACTGCCGTTGTTTTAAAAGGTTCTTGAACAGATATCAGTCCCTTGTGGAAAAATAAGTTTCGGTCCAAAATGAGATTAGATATTTTTCTTTCCCTTAATACTGGGATGATAATTTCTTTTCAATATCGATGACATTTCAATTGCCAATGCTGTAGAGTTGCCACCGTAATGGAAGTGCAAGTTTGGCAGTCCATTAGTTTTTTACACAGAATCTGAATTTTTTGTCCTGTCGCCGAAAACATGCAAATTCACTAATTTTCTTAAAGTTACTATAGAACGCAATTATTTGAAATGCTATTTCGATAGGTTCCCAAGTTTGATAAATTATAGGTGCGTCGGAATTAAATCAGCACAGGTTTAACATATAGACAACTTCCATATGTTTGCTTAAAAAGTCCTCGCGGCTCATCTTTAAGAAAAGTTGGGCCGAACAATGGCCCGTTTCAGCGGAATATTGTGATTTCAAGACTGTGATCAAATCTAAATAAATACCGAAGTTGCTGTTAATTTAGTTTCTGCATATGGCCAGTTCGACAAATTATGTCTCATCCATGTAGAAAAAATATAAAATCTGATAGAGGACAAATAAGCAAATATGATCTAAATGGATAGCCAAAATCAGCTTAGGGCAAACCTTTGCATGCCGGAGATACTCCTTAGTTTTCAACAAAATATTTTAAAAAATTAGAAATTTCAAGTATAATCGGCTTTCTGGTCAGCACCAAATACTGGGTACTGATCTGGTGAATACCCCGGGGACTAACAGTCCACCAACAGTGGTATCGACCCGGCGGTAAGAAATAACAAAATACCAAAGTTACTAAACGTTTCGATTTGATCTGCGTTGAAGAGTGATAAGATGTCGAAACAGTCATATTATTTGAAACCTAGTTTACAATTATTTTGATCTTTTTTTTTGTTCTTTATTCATAAGTAGGGATCATTAGGGTTTACAAATTAAACATAAGACAAAACATACATCAGATGACTATGGTACTAATATAAACTTTTGACAGTTGGTGTTTATCGAAACCTTCAATTTACGACGTAGCTTTCAAAAGAGGTATTTTTTAATTCGATCAACACTGTGTCTTTATTTATTTTATGTGCAAGAAGTTAGGCCGATTTTTTTTTTATTACTGTTTATAAGAAAAATACTACATGTATATTTTTAAGGTTAAACAATTTTTCGGTAAACAAAATAATGTTATCTTGGACTTACTCTTTGATCGTTAAGATTTCGGTTTTGCTCAATTTTGGTATACTTTAAATTGCAGCCAAGCAGTTTTTTCAGTAGAATGATTCCCATTTGAATTCACATTGCTGTAAGCTCTGTCATATATATGTTTAAATATATCATTTATTTAAATGCTGCATCTTTTGTCTATCAAAATTATCAAACTTTAAGTACGTTTGTGTGTGTGTGTCCATAAACTTACATTTAAGGTAGTTCGAGCCTAATAAAAATATGAGACAGATTTTTTTTAATTCAAGATATTCTGTAGTTCTTAGTCCATTTGTTCCAAAAATGAAATAAAAATGATATGTCACCGATCATCTTTTCCTGTAATCAGGCTTTGAAAATCAGGCCAAATTCAGTATTTTTCAGCAATATTTACAAATAATATATAGGGAACTGTGAGAACATGCTTATTGTTTAGCTTTCATATGAAATAAACATCAGATAGATTTTTTTTATTTTTTGACATTTCAGAGGTATACATTTCAGCTATAAGTTCAGCTGATAAAATCTATATGTCACTGTTTGATTAAGAGAAATATTTTATATACTTTACGAAACAGACAATATTTATGGCAAAAGGGAGCTAATTCGCGGGAAAGTGTTTGTCAATTTATTATGACGTCACAAGGGAAAATTCAAATAAGGAATATTCCGGCTTGAAAATCCAGTTAAAATCCGCATCCGACTCGTGTTTCGCAAATGCACAATCGAATACGCCGTGTATTAGTGTCGATATACCTTAACATTTTATATTGAAAACATTAAAAGGGTTTTTCAGTTGGGTATAATGCAAAAATATGGCCACAGGTAAAGACGTACATTTAAATGAAATTAATTTAGAAAATTAATTATGTTCTGTCAAGTGTTTTGATTTGATCTGCACTGAAGAGATATTTGTTGTCGAAATGGTCATCTGCAGAAATTTTGTAGTAGTATTCCAGTATTTCGTTGGAAATAATTTTTGAAACTACAATATCATTACATGACTTTGGTTAACTATTTCGTATTGCCGTTAATTAAACTGGCTGGTGCCAAGCCCAGAGAGCGAGTAGTGTTTTGGTTTATTTGTGAAGTCCTCGGCAGGATGCTCTTGTGTATCGGTAAAAATATGCAATGGAATGATAGAATTTGACTGCCCATTCTTCAGGGCGTCATGTATTGAAATAATCTATTAAATATTTAGAGTAAAATTGAAAGAGCATTTCATTTAGCATTTATATATATATAGTGACATCACTTAGAATTGAGGTGACGTTCTAGGGCTCAGAATCACAGAGAAACATATACAGAAGAAGAAGTGATTAAATGTCAGAGTCTCTGAACGACAGAATAATTATCTAGTTTGAGGACTTATTTTCAGCTATCGGAATTCCAATTGGCACAAACTGTGCACCTCTATTAGCCGATCTGTTTCTACAATTGTGAGGCTGAATTCATCAATGAGCTTCTTCAAAAAAAAGATTAAAAAACTGGCCAAGTCCTTTAATTTCCACTTCCGATATGTAGATGATATTTCATCGCTTTGGTGATTTCCTTCATATTATCTATCCAAAAGAGTTCGAAATTAAGGACACTACAGATATTTCAAAATCGGCCTCATTCCTTGGACTTCGTCTTTAAATTGATTACAGGTACACTACAAACTAGGCTGTATGACAAACGCAATGACTTCACTTTTCCAAAAGTCAACTTCAATTTTCTTTGTAGCAACATTCCAAAAGCGCAAGCATATAGATTTTACATCTCTCAACCCATTCGTTACTCAAGGGTTTGTGGTCGATACATTGACAACCTTGATAAAGCTCGGTTGCTTACAAATAGGCTACTTAAGGAAGGATTTGTTACCCAAAACTAGAAGCTTTGCGGTCGAAATCACGATCTTGTGGACCGCTATGGGATATCTGTTTCCCAGATGATATCAGATCGTTCTCTTTACAGCTCAAGTTTGTTTTTACTCTGCTGGAATTCGACTTTACTTCTCGGGTTGACTTTTCAATACGGTGAGTGTCTTATAAGAAGAGGGAGATGCTTACTGTTCCGGTGCACCTGTTTATTGGGTCTTCTTTGTACATCTTTGTGTGTGTGTGTGTTTTTTTTTTCTTTTCTCCACCGTACTGATCTTATGTCTTTGATTTGCCAATGTTGCTATTTTCCGTGGATGATTCGTTTTAGGATGACGATTTTCACTTACTTTTCTAGTTGTTTGTCTGAAATTCTAAGTGAACTTGGATACTTTAAAAATATAATTAATGTTTAAGAGTTGTCTTCCTTACAACAGTTTTGTGAATCTGAAACTTTCTATTCTATTGCATCAATTCAACCATTTTTTTATGTAAAAAGGGGGAGCATTGTGTACCAGTGTTACATATGATAAATTATAGCTTTAAATGTATACACTGATTGCATAGGGGGAAAGTTATTTTCTATACTCCCAAATTCAAGAAATCAAGTTACAGGTTTTGGGCCTTTTCGAAAACGCATTTATTCGCCCTGGTCCTCATACTCTTGTTGTTATACTCCTGCAAGACTGAATTTCTTCAGGAACTTGTTATGGTTAATAAAATTAAAGATGTTAGGTACTTTAATCTCGCTCATAGATTACGATGATGAAGCTCTTATCTTTTTCCATTACCGTCAACATAACATCATTGAAAGATATGACGTATCAGTATCCCAAATGAAAGCGGGCATTTTCAGCTAGATTCACGTCTTCTCGCATTTGACTACCAATTTTGACATTTACCTAGATTGACTCACTTACAGTGTGACGGGTGCTAGTAACAGAGCATGACATGCTTGCCCTTCTTGAGCACCTGATGTCACTCACAGTTTCACTGGAGTTCACACTGTGAGTGCCTTGGTGATTTCTATTTCTGTGATTTGTATCTGTCTAACGTCATTGATTTCTGTGTGTAACGTCATTGTTTTCTTTGTCCTCGTTTTGGCCATGTCTTTGGACTTCGATTTTTGTACATTTCACTTCTTTGTGATATTTTACTGCCATTGTTTCCAATATATCCTCCAGAATAAGAGTTAAAAAAACTATAAGATCTACTTACATCTCTAATTTAATGAATATTGTCATCTCAGTACCAAAATTTATGACCAAAGGAACGACTTTAATTTCAAAATTATCAATTTCCCAAACATTGTCTTCAGTAACCTTTATTTTTTTAATTGATGACCAGCTTCAAATTTTGGAATACCGTACGTACTTCAATCAGTTTTTAGGGGCTCTGTCTACACATATACAGTGCTGAAGGTGGTTGTCAATGCGGGATAGTCGGGTAATATTACAGAAAGCGTCACCACCAATTATCGTAGACAAACTGTGGAGAAACGCTCAATGCTGTATAAAGATATGACTTCTAGGGTTCTTCAAAGAGAACATTTCTTGTACATTTGCTTTCCCTTTCCATAGGTAGCAAAACTCTTTTCCCTAGTTGTGTCTACCCCGTTTCCTTTTTGCATTTAATTTTTGCAATGATTTGCTTATTAACTACAACATATGAATCAATCGATCACATTATGACTGAATAGTATATTACTATATGCCCGACTGAATTAAATTCATGCAAGTTACAAAAACAGGATAACAGTAAACACCTGCAACTGCCGGAACTACAATCACATGCCACAATTTACATGCGAAGTGCACTAGAAAAACAATAATGAAAACAAGAAACAAACATAAATAACGATAGGAACTCAGGATAGCCGGACTTGGTACCGGCACTAGCAAAAAAAAGCTAGTGGTAGGGTTAAACCGCTTTATGTCCAACTTTCAAATTTTGTAGGAAAACTCAAATTGAAACAGTTTACAGCTATGTCGAAAAATACAAAAAATTCTGAATTATATACAATATCTTGTGTACATGTTTTGGTGAGGAAATTTTCACATTACTCACAATGTAGAGAAACTGATAAAACTTTTTCTATTTTCTTTTATGACAAAAATAGGGTTTTTTTATTTATTAAGTATAAGTGTGATATAGATATGAGTTTCGTTTCGTTGCAATGTTCAATTTAAGTTTAAAGTTTAGAAAAAATGACATTTACTAATCAGCAAAATTTCTTTTAAGCCCGTGTTTTAGGTTATTGCCTGACGGACTCCATGCCTGAAGCAGACCCTTGAATACCTTATTAGCGTTTTAATCAATAACAATATTACCGGTTTGGGTCAAGTAAGCTTTTCTTTATGTATGTTAAAAATGCAAGTTTTATAATTTAAAAGGGTTTTGCGTTGTCGAATTATTTTTCTTTTACCCCACTTCATTGCATTTTTAGCTGACCTGGCCAAAGGCCATTTGAGCTTTTGCCATCACTCGGCGTCCGTCCATTAACTTTTATTCAAAGATCTTCTCCTCTGAAACTACTGGGCCAATACTAACCAAACTTGGCCTGAATCATCACCAGGGTAAGCTTTTTCAAGTTTGTGATTTTTATGTCCGTAGACCAAACAACATGGCCGCTGTTACTAAAAATAGAACATAGGGGTAAATTGCCGTTTTTTGCAAATTACTCGAAAACCATTTCAGATATCAAAATTTTGAAATGGGAATAAAAATGATTAGCATGAAGAGATCTACCTGCCCTCCAATTTTGGAGAATATCCGTTTACCCGTCTTGGAGTTATTGCCCCTTTTCCGTAAAATTTTCAGTTTTCCGTTACATTTAGTCTTATATATTGAAAATGGTAGAAGATAGAAGTAAACTTTGTATAACAATATGGTCAGCATAGTAAGATCTACATGTCCTGCAATTTTGAAGAAAATCTGACAACTCACATAGGAGTTATTGCCGCTTTTTCTTTGAATTTTCATAATTTTTTAACGTTTATACTTTTATTTCAAAAACTGTTTGAGATAAAGGTTAAATGTGAATTGCAAAAGTGTTGAGATTTTCAAGAACTACAATTTCTACATATGTCCAGCAGGTTCGCATCTCATCCAAGATGGCCGCCAGCGGGGGGAGATAGTTTAACATAGGACCCTATGGGAAATGCATTCAAAGATCTTCTCCTCTGAAACCACTGAGCCAATGGGGACCAAATTTTGTCACAGTAGTCCTTGGGTGGTCCCCTATAAAGTTTGTGATTTTTTACGTTTGTACCTCATCCAAGATCGCTGCCAGCGTGGAGCAAAGTTTAACATAGGGACCCTATGGGAAATGCATTCAAATGCCTTCTCCTCTGAACCCACTGCGGCAATTGGAACCAAACTTAGTTACAATAGTCTTTAGATGTTTTCCTTCAAAAGTTTGTGATTTTTATGTTCATACCTCATTCAAGATGGCCGCCAGCAGGGAACAGTTTAACATAGGTACCCTATGGGAAATGCATCCAAAGATCTTCTCCTCTAAAACTACCAAGCCAAACTGAACCAATCTTGGTCACAATAGTCCTTGGGTGGTCCCCTTGAACTTTTGTGATTTTTACGTTCAAATGGCCGCCAGCGTGGAACATAGTTTAACATAGGGACTCTACGGGAAATGCATTCAAATGTCTTCTCCTCTGAACCTACTGAGCCATTTCGAACCAAACTTGGTTACAATTGTCTTTGGGTGATCCCTTTCAAAGTTTGTGAATTTTAGTTTGTACCTCCTCCAAGAATGAAAATGTAACATCTGCTGAACTGATTTGTAGTATGAATGGGTGGTCTTTTGGTGACATTGAATAAAACCAGTCACCATGTGAGCGATACAGGCTCATGTGAGCCTCTAGTTTACCTTTTTACAAGAAATGTTTTAATAGGTCTACAGTACAAATGTGGGCACAAGCAAAGAAATTGGTATATTCCTGTTGAATGGCTGTTGGGTTCACTGGTTCTTTCGGATATTCACATTCGTAAGAAATGTCAATCCCCGAATACATTAATCACTTATTCATTTATTCACGTGCAGTCGATTATTATGAAATAAAAGTACGATGGCCGAAGTGGGCCGACATTAAGCTATTATTTTATTTTCATTTTAGCAAAATAGTATAGTTGACTGTACATTAGGCTAAAATATAAATGGAACTTTTGGTATTCGATCTATTTTCTCTTGTCAAATGTCTTTGGTTTTAATAAAAAAAAACCACAAGAAGTGTTTAAGTATGCAATTTGCATTTGAATATGTATTACATTGTTTTACTGCGTAACTTTGAGTTATTGCTGGTTGTTTAGTTCCACAATTCGTTTTTTATTGTTCTTTCTTTTTTAGTCTTTCATTACATGTATATACTGTTATTTGCCTTCATAGCTAGGTGATTCTAGTAATTTTACATAATAAGGGGTGGGTCTCATCAGTGGTCAGCCGCTTTTCTTTTGAAGATCTTTATAATGCATTTTATTTTACATTGTGTACCATAAACCTATTAATTACACGCATTGACTGATCTTTTTTATGATCAGTATACCCTAGATATCAAACAAAAAAGTAGTGAAATGTATGTGTACTCAGCTACTATGTACAGTCAACTGTATTATCTGATGAACGTGTACATATCATGTACATTCAGCCACTATATACAGTCAACTTTGATCAACTCTATTATTTGATTATGAAGTTAAATGTACGTGTACATGTCTTGTACATTCAGCTACTATGTACAGTCCACTATACTACTTTGCTGTAGTGAAAATACAATAAAAGTTAATTGTCGGCCCTCTTTGGCCATCGTATAAAAGTTATTTTGAGACAAATAATGTGTTAAAGAACTTGCTTTCTACAAAACCGTTCAACAGCAAACAAAATAATTCACGTGCATAGGTCGATATTCTCTGCTTTCAGAGTACCTGAATTTTTGTTATGGTTCACACTGCTAGCGATTATATTTTGTGGAAATATTTTTCCTTTGTCATGTTTGTTCAACATCTTAATTACCATGTTTTTGATTGGAATTGTATATTTTCCTTTTCTGTCTTTGGGTCAGTTCGGTATTCGTTTCCCGATATTATTTTTTATATACCCTTTACCTGTAATTCAATGAATTTAAACACTTGAGGACCTTTGAGTACCCGATAGATGACTTCATGGTTTTATTATATAGTTGCTGTTTGCTCGTTATTGTGATTTGTATTCACTATATAAATGCAGTCGTGTTAGAATAAAAATATATCTTTGGGACATGCGCTAATTTCACTTGTTTTCTACAGCTTTTGATCGCGTATTTGTCGCCCAAAATATCTAAATTTGTTCTCTCCGCATTATTTTTGCAATCCAAAACTTTAAACTTGGCTATAACTTTTGATAGACTTTTAATACTTGGCAAGCGTATGGGAGTAGTCAAGAGAAACAAAACTATGCCAAAAATAGGTCAGGTCAAATGTCAAGGACAGAGGTCAAATTAGGCTTTTTCACTTATTTGACTGTAGAATCTTTATTAGTTATCGTATCAAGACGTGGGTTGCTTTACTTTATGGCTGGTGAAATTTTGCAGTGGTAGTATGTAAACATATTTGAGGTACTGCTTACCGCTTTTGAGAAACAAGAGATCCAAAAGGGCCAAAATGGTATTTTTTTAAATAATTTATATCAGATTTAAATGCACTTTTTTCTGTAGGGTTCTTATAGCATGTATAAACATATGCCAAATGGGAAAAAATAGTTTTTATCAGATTTGATAGTTTATGCCCAAGGTCAAGGACCAAATTTGCAAAAAAAGAATTACACCAGGTGGATATCAAGGTAACAGAGGTTAGGACTTGCCCTTGCTATCTCGCATATGGGCATATGTAGTGTTTCACAAACACGTCTTGTTAGTTACATTATTCCAACGATTAATAAATTAATTTCGCTTTTTAATTTAGCGATTTGTTTTCAATCTTACAACGTCCGGTTCGTAAGCAAAGTCGTTTGGAATGTCGAAATGGAGAAAAGAAAGAATTTCAGTCAAAATTATGATAGTGAAATGTAAGAAAATAGTTATCCCCGCACTTTCGAATGAAAGTTCGGGGATATTGTCGTTGCCTCGTCCGTCCGTCACAAATCCTTGCGACGCGAAGTCCTCCTACATTTTTGGATTTAGGGTTTTAATTTTGTTATAGAACTGTTGCATATATGCTGCAGATGCGCAATAAGCTTTCGGATTTTTGATATTGGTCTTGGTGCAAACAAGAAGCCCCAAGATTTCCATTTTGACACATGTGGCATGCGACGCGAACTCCTCCTACATTTTTGGATTTATGGTTTTAATTTTGTTGTAGAATTGTTCCATATGGTCTGTAGATGCGCAATTAGCTTTCGGATTTTTTATATTTAAGAGGCCCCAAGATGTCGATTTGACAAAGACCACAAAATGTGGATTGTGACACATATGGCATGCGACGCAAACTCATCCTACATTTTTGGATTTATGGATTTAATTTTGTTGCAGAATTGTTGCATATAGTCTGTAGATGCGCAATAAGCTTTCAGAATTTTGATTCCGGTTCCAACTTTGGTAAATTTCCTGAAAATGTCAAAGACTGATATTTTCGGACATTTTGGCATATAATCTTATATTTTGGCAAGTATTTGGAAAATATAAAAATTCTAAAATCTTAGAATTCGAAAATGTGATTCCAATTTTGGTAAATATCCTGAAAGTCTCAAAGACCACTTAATTTTGGAAGCAACCATACTTTTAGCATTTGCTTTGATAAGTTAATCATTTTCACCAATTGGATTTCAAAAATATTTGATTCCAATTTTTGTAAATTTCCTGAAAGTGTCAAAAACCACGTATTTGTTGGAATTCTACCCAGAAACCATACTGTTAGGTTATGTTTTGATTAGGGCAATCATTTTCACCAATTGGATTTCCAAAATTAGTTGATTCCAAATTTGGTAAATTTTCTGAAAGTCTCAAAGACCACCTTTTTTTTAATTCTACCTATCAACTATATTTTTAGGATCAGTTTCAATTAGGACAATCATTTTTAACAATTGGATTTCAAAAATTCTTGATTCCAATTTTGGTTAATTACCTGAAAGTCTCAAAGACCACTTATTTTTTGGAATTCTTCCTAGCAACCATACTTTTACTATTTGTTTTGATAAGGTCAATCATTTTCACCAATTGGATTTCCAAAATAATTGATTCCAAATTTGGTATATTTCCTGAAATTGTCAGAGACCACTAATTTTTGGAGTTCTACATTGAAACCATAGTTAAAAAATTTGTTAGAATTAGAAGAAACATTTCACCAGTCTGATTTCCAAAATATATGATTCCAAGTTTGGTAAAGTTTCTGAAAGTCTCAAAGACTACTTATTTTTTTTTTTTTTTTTTTTTTTTTNTTTTTTGGAATTCTGCCTAACAACCATATATTCTTTAATTCCTTATGGTAAAAATAGTGACTGTCAATAGTTTAATTTCAAAAATGTTAAGAAAAATTATACCCAGGGTCTATATCTGTTTTCTGTGTCAAACAGGGGTGCGGGGATCACTGTCGTTTCCGACAGTCATTTGTTTTCTGCTGCGTTTTTACCTTTCTTTTACAGCCTTATAAGGAACCCATTTTCAATGAGAAAACGCCACTTTTTCCCCCAAAATCTGTAAAAGTTCCCGATGGGGTTGAGCATTTAAATAATATTTTCGATTTAGAATCGGTTAACAGAAATTTTTCAAACAGCAATCCATTAGCTTGCAGGAGAAGTGTTTCCTTTGTTTAATATTTTAATTGTCATATGAGGGAAACAAAACCAAACTTTTTATTCACTGAAACTGTTTCACAACTGAACCACCAAAGAATTTATTTAATGCTTTTGCAACCAACTACCAAAGGATAAATAAAAAAAGAACACTAAAATATACACAAAAATAAACACAAAAACACAAAGTTAAAACAAATGAAAAAAAATGTATATTAAAGCCTTAAGAAAAGAAGTATAAAGAAGGTGAACCAAGGCTAGGTTTTTGAAAACTTTGATGGACACAATGTTATGCTAAATTTCTGTATAATTTTGTTCAAAGGCGGACAGAAAACATAAAAGGGGGTTAAAATCAACGCGAATGATTTTTTTTT
>MJUU01049299.1:349314-364576 GCA_002080025.1 Modiolus philippinarum
CCCCCCCCCCCCCCCCCCCCCGAAATCAAATGGGTGCTCCCTTACTTTCAAATAATGATATCGACTTTGCTGAGAATTCGGTATTCAGTCATTTTGAAATGCTATGCAATGTATAAGCAACTATAGATCTAATTGGTGTATACTTCAGGTAGACGTACGCTCTAACTCCTTATCCGAATAAAATTGTGAGAATGCACTGTCTATGCGGGGAAGGCGGGTAAAAATACATAAAGCCTGACTTCAAATTATTGTGGAAGCTCAGTGCAATAAAAAGATGCTTTATATATTTTTCTAAGGATAGCAGCCTACCGAGGCGGTATCGAAGGCTAAATTTCCTGCCCCTTCCCAATTCTGCCCCTTTCCAGTAGCAATTAAAACTGTTTGGTACCAGTTGTTCCTGCCACCCTTATTTCTTTCTTCTTTTACTTACATTTTTTTTTCATTTGATTAACTTGTTCTCCACTGGATGCAATACTCTAAGGCACAGACCATTTTGATTTTCAGGGGGAACTCATAATTATATTTTTTCCATTTACACTATGCTAGGAAATGCTGTAGAGCGAGAATCTTTTTCTAATGGACAGGATTAGGGACAGATTTTTTTTCAACCCTGATGCCTGTCAGAAATTTTTTTGGACCAAAAATGGAGGCAAGATTTTTTTTGGAAACACCAAGATAAAAGACAAAGAGACAAATGTTTATAGAGATAGAGAAAATTGCAATGATACCAGTCATCGGTGAAAAGGTACCATCCTGTTTAACATAAGGAAATATTTGGGCCAGTTAGTTATGAAATGTTGTCATTCAGTTATGAAATGTTGTCATTCAGAAAATAAGTTAACAGTAACTTCGGTATTTTGTTATTCATTAAATCACTGATATATTTATATTAAAAAAGCAACAAAACAAGAAAGTACAAAAGGATACACGTTGGGAGAACGGGATTTGTCTGCAAAATTCTTTTTTTTTTAATTATAACCATTCATGAGATGCAATGCACACTTTTATGATTCTGATGTTTAAGCTTTAGTTTATTTTTTGGTCATGATTCAGCAGAACTTTGACTGGTTGACATTTAATAACGTAGAAACAAAATTGCTCAGTATAATTTAATCTATTTTTTCTTGCATATAAAACAGACGTTTATGTATATAACTGAAGTTTCAGTTATTAGTGTTAAAATGCTCTGAATTTCATTTAATTTTGATTAGTTTCTGTATTTTTTTCCCAAATATCTGTGGAAATTTCAATGAAAAGTTCAGATTTTTTTTTATACTTTTCACCACGTCCACTTTCGGCTAACTCTATAGTCAAAGTGTAGCAGTTGATTTTAAATTAAAATTTGTTGAAGCAAATGTTGCGGCAGATTTTTGATATTAAAGCAACAACATTTGAAGCTTCTTTTGTTGCTTGCACTTTAAAGTTGGAGAGCAACCATTTGATTTTTATGGGGCTATGGTCAAATTTTAAAAAAAGGCAGGACGGTTACCTATAGCAAAAAAAATCCAGGTAACTATGCGGGTTAATCCAGGACTGGCTTGGAACAAAAGTAAAAAGCCAGGATAGAAGTTACACACAAAAAAAAATGCAGGATGAAAAATTTGACCATACCCCCCCCCCCATAGAAATCAAATGGTTGCTCCCTTAGTGAAAAATGTCATTTGCAAAGGCAAGAAGACTGACCATGCATCGCTGAAAAGGTGTCATCCTGTTTACACAAAACTGTAAAACAATTTCATCGGGAAATGTTCTGGGAGTGTAAAGATCTTTGCTTTGTTTGATACCACTGAAACATATAATTGTGGTTTATTCGTATTATTTAATTAAAACGCACAGATATAAACATAACATGTATAAACAACCTTTTGACAGAGGATATCAGGATTAATATATACAACAAAATTTCAGTTACACTATCGTTTTTTTTTTCCATCATTCCAAAAAAGAAAATAGAAGAAGTACAAGAAAAAACAAATGACGAGGAATGAGGGTGTATTGTATCAAAGTTTATTACATATTTTTTCCAGTACTATAGAGGTAAAAAGTTCAAAACAAAAGCACTCTTTTTCATAATTTCACGAATGGTAACATTTTAAAAAATCATTACTTTATTTAATTTTCAATTTATATGCTATTGTCGAATAAATAGAATTTTTCTCTGTTTTATTTTATCTTTATTTTTTTATTTATATATTTTTAATTCTTCTTTTTGGATAATCAAAGTTCCAAATAGAGTTTTAGAGTCTCCAGTTAAAAAGTAGCTATTTTCGAGGAAAATTCTTTTTTAAAAAGAAAATAAGTGTTTATCCAAGATATCTAAGAAAGCAATATTAGTTTATTACAAAATTTCCTGTATGTAAATTTTCACACAATTTTAGTTAGTGTAATTTTTAATGATTTTTTTTTTATTGATGAATAAAATATATTTTAAATTGTTTTATGTTTTAAGAAGCACATAACTGATTGTTTACTTAATTTTCAATTTTAAAATAAAATAGGAAATATTGGCATAAATTTGATTTTAGACTCGGCTCGAAATAAGACAAACCGGATCAGGGAAATTTTCAAACTGAATTTTTAAGGTTTATTAAGCAGGCAGAAAAAAGTAATTATAATGAGAACAAAATGTTCGTATTATTTATTGGACAAAATTTTCGTCCTGAGTTTTTGAACAAAAGTTTATTCCAAATAAATAAATGAAATATGCAGACTTTTCAGAATAATAAATATGTATTATTTTTTAAAGAATATGTGGTTATTCACTTATTTAATTTCTTTGACATGCAACGTAACTTTAATTAAGATTTGTTCCCTAATTGTCATTTTTTCGAGGAAGTAAAAAAGTTAATTACCAAATGTAGAGATATAAATCCCGTTAGTGCTGACAGGTAATTCTACAGGTAAACCCATCACCAATCCATCATCCTAGTCCACCTGTCACACAATGGGCAATAACTCATCTCTAGAAATAAACTTGTCTCTTCGCTCGGTCGAAAATAGTCACGGCACATTCATCATAATGGTGCAACGTCTTTGAATTTCCCACAAAACGGGATTTGGCGTTGAATTTTGCCTGAAACTAGTAATATAAAGACAGATATGATTTATAATCGGTCCTGTGGAATTTAGCAGTCATAGTTGTTTTTCTACACATTTTTATATATTGTGACATCCTTTATTACATAGATATATCTTCATTTGTATTGTTCTCACGTCGTTTAGTTATTTTCATTCATGTGGTGTATTTCATATTCGCTATTATTCTAGTTAATAAAAATCATATTTCACCACTCGTATATAATAAACTTTATAAAGCAAACATTAGGCAAAAAAGAATGATGCACTTTTTTAAACTCTACAAAACCTATAAATAATTTTAATATAGTCGGTGTAATTGGAACGGGTGTTAAATACTGTAATTGTGAACTACATTCATAAAGTGATACAAAGAAGAAGAATATAAGAAAGAGTTCAAACATCTGCCCTTTTATAGTTAGAAAAAAAATATTTTATGTGAAAAATAAAATGATAATTTATTAGGCTTTTTAGCTCACCTTAAAATGCAGATGTCAAATTTAGTGTACAGCAAACGAAGTATCACACGTTTACCTCTGATAGGGAAGATCCTGGTATTTCTCCAAGTAAAACGATCTTTCAAAAAATCCTATCGATAAGATCTACGTAATAATAACATTTATTCTTGAGCGAAAAAAAAATGGCTAAACATTTGAGCCGGCACCAGCACAACTACTACGTATTACAAATGATCTTTAGATATACTGTTTACACGAATAATGCTATCAATTAAACATTACAGTTTAAATAAGGACGTTTCAAATGTAGAATTGATAGGTCGCGTGGCAAGTAAGTGTCATGTTAATGCATTAGTGTCTAAAATGTCATCTAATCCGACATCTTATATTGCATACTTGATACATCAGGTGTTGAAGAACAGTTGTCCATCGCAAATAATTCTGTCCAAAAATTGATTAACATGACTTCTTTTACCTGACAAGCATTAATCAAGAAAAATTTGATGTTATTACATAAAATGTATAGTATCATGTGATAGTATTGAAACGTATTGAAAAAAATAAAATTAATGGTGGACAAGAGATGTAAATAATCGAGTTATCTTTCTTAGGGTTGTACTTTCAATCTGTGAAATGTACCATCAAATTTACGCATTCTGTTGCAGCAAATAGTTAAAAATGTAACATCTGCCATCATATCTGATAAAATTGTTTCCCTTATTACTAAATAGTTTTTGCTGCACAGTATGTAGTTAAAATTCCGTCATATAAAGGTAGATAAAATCTACCGTAAAACGATGGGGATAAATAGCAGGAATAACCTATCACTTGTCACACCCACTGACGAGCTCTGACATTAACGTCATATTATAATAGAACTTACGTTCTGACTTCCTGGGCCAAATTATTACTGCCAGATGCTGTAGTGATTCCTCACCTACTCAAATCTCCACGAATTGGCATTTGGCTAGAAAATCATTTTCAAAAGAAACAAAATTGAAAGAAAACTGAATGTTGCTCATTAAGTTTCTTCTTTGGAGGTGATGACATCTGATCTGCCTAGCAGGATACCGAAAATAAAATCTACCATCTCCAAATTACAACGTCGATCTTTACAAAAATACTGGATAATGATCTCCGTGAAGAATGTGTGAAATCAATGCTCGATACGATACATTGAAACTGTATATCTAAAACCTTCATTTATTTTGGCATTCTCGGCTTCTAAATATAAAATCATTTCTAACCGTTCTACAATTATTTAATATTTTTAAATAGTTTTCCCTTTGTTTATTTCATTAAACTTGGAAACGATTTTTTTCTTTGCAATAAAACCTCAGCAAAATAAATAATGTGAAGGGTACGTGAATTACAATTTCCCTCTCATAATTTTAAAATGGATAACATAACAGAACGGAAATTTAAAAAGAAAACTGAACTTTTTGTTTCACTGCTTTATGCTACGTTTGTTGTAATGTTTTTCATGTATTTTAGAAATTCGTTATTTTAGCAAATGAGGTCATCGATCAATCTGTTCTTAGAACTATTAACTACGTACTGTAGTTCTGGCAGAAATGGAGTGAAATTTTACGAGTTTGTCACTGCTTTTCCGTCAGAAAGATTAAATATCTGACTTGGAAGCTTCCTTTAATGTGTATAAAGACGCCTTGAGAGGTTTCCTAACCATTAAGCCAGGAAGTAAAACAATCCCGGGATATTCTATTTACTAAGCCTTAATTGAGCTCCAGGTACAGAACAGCTGGCGATTGTCGTAATCGGACAAAATTTAGAGATTTAGCGACATCTGCAGGTATTACTTTTGTTGACTTATCCTGACAAACACAAGAATTATCTTGTAGGGATAACCGCTTTAGTGCTATCCTCTGTTAAACGACTACTAAAGCCGCTAATTTGCATCTTTTTTACAATATTTATACATAAAAGTAAGCCTTACAATATTGCTCACTATCAAAATAGAATATATCTCATGTGCCCATGAAAATTTGATTTTTTACTGTCCTAAAAGCATTGAAATCACAACTTATCACTTACTCGGCACATATATGTTTTCAAATTGATAATGCAATAGGATAATCCTGCAACATGATTTATTTTTTGCAAAAGATACATCACAATATTCTATATATTAATACAAAAGAAGAGTCGTTTATTCCATATAGAATTTTTGTGTCGCATAATTTCGCGTATTTAAGTATAAAGTAAGTAAGATAAAGAACCGAACCAACAGTCTAAAACGAACAATCCAAGGACAGTGGCAACATAGGAAAAACATAGAAACAATGACATAACACGAGCAGGGTACAGAAAAGAAAAATGAAGACACACAAACAAAAATGGACAACACGGACCCAAAAGATACTATATTAATACAAATGAAGAGTCGTTTATTCCATCTAGAATTTTTGTGTCGCATAATTTCGCGTATTTAAGTATAAAGTAAGTAAGATAAAGAACCGAACCACCAGTCTAACACGAACAATCCAAGGACAGTGGCAACATCGGAAAAACATAGAAACAATGACATAACACGAGCAGGGTACAGAAAAGAAAAATGAAGACACACAAACAAAAATGTACAACACGGACCCAATAAAAAACCATGGGAGAGATCAGGTGCACCAGTAGAGTAAGCATATCCTGCTTCTTATAAGACACCCCCCGTGTTGAACATTTCAACTCCGGCAGTAAAGTTAAAAACAAACTTTGGTTGTCATCTGGGAAACAGATATCCCATAGCGGTCAACAAGATCGAGATGTCGACCGTAGAAATTATGTACTGATGACTTCAAGTTATGGGTAACATACTCTTGCTTAAAAGCAATCGAGCTTTATCAAGGTAGTCACTGTATTTGCAAGCATATTGTTTATGCATAGTTATAAAAGTATGACATTTCTCGGTACATATCTATACAATAGTTTTCCCAAATATTTCTGTTTATTTCATTTTAAAATGTCACGTAAGTATAAGATATATTTTGTGTGTTCTGTAAATTAATCATAACACGCTTCAAAACATTGAAAATTGTCACGTTAGCAAAGGTTTGAAGAGATCTATACCGGCGCGAAATTCATAGTATACAGGGAAAAAAAGATCTAATAGTACCTTGGTTCGTAATGTTATTTTGAATAAAGGTAACAACAAAAGTCAGAAGCAATTACAGGAGACTGTAGGGAAAATCCGAAGGCCATACAGCAATTCTAGGGGCACATAACCTAACACATCTAAATTTTATGAAAGCCATCATATTGCAGACTTGAAACAGGCATGTTGGGTTAAACCTGCATGCCGCTTACTTGTACGGTCTGTGTTCCAAGAATGTTTTAAATGCCCATGAAACTGCCTTGTGTCATAATAGGCAAAATAATTTTGTCGTTTTTGTTGAAAACTAAGGAGTATCTCCCTCATGCAAAGCTCTGTTCTTAGCTGATTTTGGCTTTACATTTAGATCATATTGGTTATTTGTTCTCTATCAGTTTTACATATCTTTGATTTATGGTCTTCCAATTGTTTAGATTTTATCTGCACTAAAGAAACATAAGTGGTCGAAATGCGCATATGCAGAAATTAAATTCACAGTAACTTCGGTATTTAGTTATTAGTTCTATGTACAAATCACACCAAGGTGAACAATAGACAAATATGCACAGAAATGCCAAATGTAAACAAAACCGTTTTCAATAAAGTTATAAATTGAAACTGAATATTGTGAGGAGTGACCATTTGATTTTATGGGGGGAATGGCTAGGAAGGGAATGAATAAGAAAAAAATCCCAGGATCAGAAACTAAGTTTGCTGAAAAAAAGAGGAAGCTGGAAAAAATAATCAGGAAGAGTATATGAAGCAAAATTTCTGGGTTGGACTGTATTGCCTCCAGTGAGAAAAAAAATGCCAGGTTAAAAGATTGCATGAAAAAAGATCCAGGATCAGACCTTCCTTCCCCTATCCCCTAAAAATTAAATTGTTACTCACTTACAAGAAAAGCATTTTTTTTAATATTTGACCAACACTTTTAAGGATGAATCAATAATCTTTTAGCTATATAAATCTGGATATCGTCCAATAATTTTTTTTTTGAGAAATACCATCAATATACATTTTACGAAGCTTACGAATACTGGACTTTTGAGTTATTGTCGAACCGGAAAATGTTCTGTTACTATACGAAAATTCAATACATTTTGAGGGAATCACTTATTAATTGACATTGTTAGCGCTTCAGGTTAATTGTTTTTTGTCAATTAAAATTGAATTAAAGAATTGTCATATAGGAAAAATTATAAGTACACTTCAATTTCATAAAGAGCTTGTTTTATTTTATAGGTAGTATTTGTTTATTTCAATAATAACACAACTTAGATACTGAGCTAAAATCTAACGATATATGCTATTCGTTACCTCAATTCTTTAAATCATAGAAAACTTTTTTTTTTAAAGCGCAACTTGCAAAGCTTATTTCTGTCATCCTAATCTGGTCTAGTGTTCACTATTTGACCAGCGGTACAACGGAGGGAACTCTGGTCTAGTGTTCACTGTTTTGATATAGATCTGTCCTTAGCTGAATTTTGGCTTTTCTATTTAAACCCTTTTGGTTATTTGTTCTCCATCAGATTTTACACGTTTTGGTCAATGGACTTCCAAATGTTTTGGTTTTATCTGCACTGATGAGACATAAGTTGTCGAAATGCGCATATGCAGAAAATAAATTAACAGTAACTTCGGTATTATGATATTTGACCCGCGGTACAATGGAGGGATTATAATTTTTTTTTAATTTTAGATCAATATTTTAACTGAGTGGGTGCCACAGTCTGGTTGACCATCAGTTCTACAGTGTATTCCACTAGATGGTTATGATTACCACTTTATGATGGGCCGTTGGCCAGGGTATCCAAAGCTCTGTACCTATAATTACATGTAGTAGCCAAGCTCTGTGGATTACACTTGTAACGATGTCGCTTGCTATGGATCTATTTCAATTTGGTGGATCGTTAGCGTCCTCGAGAAGTTTTCTCTTTATAAAAAAAACTGGGTCAATGTTTTTATAAGGTGGGCTGTTGATGTAGTCAGTCCTATTTCGAAAAAAGATATTTTCTTAACAGTAAAAAGAGAAAATGAACCTTTTTTAAGTTAATATTGTTCCTTGTTTGTATTGATATCGCAGCTGTTTATAATTAAAATTTTTATTTAATATCATCTATTCATGTAGAATTCAAGAATACGAAGTTGAGAGTTTTTGCATAGGAAAACAAAACTTTGTCATTGTTTTACAACTGTCATGATAATAACTCATAACATTTCAATATATTTTCTCTGTATATTTTCTCTTTTTATTTTTTTATTTATTTGTTTGTTTTTTGGTTGTTTTTTTTTTTTTTTGGTAGAAACTAAAAAATTTATAATTATATCCTTGGGTTAGTCATCATGAAAATGAATTAGGTTCAGAATGACATAAATGTTGCGAGGTGGTTATAAAATATGCAACCAAAATTGGGAAAAATAAAACATCTGAAAGTAAGATTGTAAATACGGGATTGCAATTGCCCAATATTTCCACCCGAAATGTTAAAAGACTAAGAATGAAAATTTATATAGACACACTTTTGGCGAAATATGGCGACCAAAATCAAGCAAGTTTGCTGTTAGCGAGCCGAGAAATGTAATAATACTTACCGTTCTTGAACTTTTTACAGATGAATGATTGAGGTCAGGAAAGGAACTGTTCGGAGTAGGGACAAGAAACGATTGCGATATGAACAAGGTGGACAACAATTAAAAGGACAAAAAAAAACTGAAAACCAGTGCTGTTAAATGGCAAAGGCTTGCATAAAAAATGACGCATATATCAGAGAGCCTCAAGAAATATTAATATGTGATTGGTATTATACTGGGCTAGTTCTTTTTATGTCTCAAGGTAATGAGATCATCGAGGGCGTAATAGAGTTGACGGGTTAAAAGCACAAAATAGCATGTAAATGTGTCTTATAAAGAGCCTTGTGAAACTACAAAGGGAAAATAGTTTATGAAACCGAACCCATGCATACAACACAATTGACATCAACTAGATTTTAACAAAATACAATGCAATGTATGAAATGCATGTATGTAAAGCAAAATGTTAAGAAAATCTCCGTCGGTGTTGTAAAATTTAAAACTATCAAAAAAGAAAATAGATAGTGTAAGTGTCAAAAAAGAAACTAAATAATGTACGTATCACCTCAGAAACATGTTTCGTCGTATTGATACACGACCTTTATACAGAGTGGGTTCAGTTGAAAACTAGAGTAATGACTGTCGTGATCCCTGTACTCTCTTTTTGACACAGAAAACATTTATAGACACTTCGCATAATTTCAGTCACTATTTTTATAAGTGGTCTTTGAGACTTTCAGGAAATTTACCAACTTTGGAATCAAAATATTTAAGAAATCATATTGCTGAAAATATTTGTTTTAATTGTAACAATTTCTAAACTACGGTTTAAATGTAGAATTGAAAAAAAGTGGTCTTTAACAATTTCAGGAAATTTACCTAACTAAGAATCAAATATTTTTTAAATCTAATTAAGGAGAATGTCTGTCCTAATCAAAACGAATCCTAAAAGTTTGGTAGCATAGCAGATTTTCAAAAAAAAAATAAATGGTCTTTGACACTTTTAGGAAATTCATCAGAATTGGAATCAACTATTTTGGAAATCAAATTGGTGAAAATGTTTGTCCTAATCAAAACATATTCTTAAATAGGAAAAATGAAAGGATATGGAGTGAATGTACATGTGACAAAAACGCACACGATACATAGAAAACTCTAGTTTATCAAGGACAGGGCTTTTATTCCTGTCTTAAAGTATGGTTGCTAGGTAGAATTGTGGTCTTTGAGACTTTCAGAAAATTTATCAAAATTGGAATCAAGTATTTTTGAAATCCAATTGGTGAAAATGATTGCACTAATCGAAACAAATCGTAACAGTATGGTTTCTAAGAATTCCAAATAAATATAAATGGTCTTTGATACTTTCGACAAATTTACCAAAATTGCAATCAAGTATTTTTGAAATCCAATTGGTGAAAATGATTGTCCTAATCGAAATAAATTCTTAAAGTATGGTTGCTATATAGACTTTATAAGTGGCCTCTGAGACCTTCAGGATATTTACCGAATTTGGAATCACATTTAAAAACTTGCCAAAATATAAGATTATATTCTAAAATTAAAAAAAAATCAGTGCTAGGCAATGTTAGGAAATTTACCAAAGCTGAAACCGGAATCAAAATTCTGAAAGCGCATTTACAGACTATACGCAACACGTCTACAATAAAATTAATTCACTTTAGCCAATATGTGGGAGGAGTTCATGTCGCATGCAAATGTGTCACAATCCACATTTTTGGGCCTCTTGTTTGCATCAAGATAATTTATAAAAAGAATCCGAAAGCTTACTGCGCGTCTACAGACTACATATACAACAAATCTACAACAAAATTAAATACCTAAATCCAACAAGAGGCTCTCAAGAGCCTGTATCGCTCACCTGGGTCATGGCTGACACAATAAGTCAAAATAATCACAACGTTTAAGGTTCTCATTTTCATATTTGTTTATTGACTGTTTAAGGGTTTCATTTTTAAGTTTGCTGATGTTATATGATCCAAAATTAAACTATGTTCCTCACTGGCAGCCATTTTTGATGGGGCATAGACTGACTGTTACCTTTCTTGAAGAAGACCATGTAAGGATCATTGTGCCTCACTTTGGGTTCCAATTGGCATAGTGTTTTCAGAGGAGATCTTTAAATGATTTCCCATGGGGTTCCCCGCTGACTGTCATCTTGGATGCTATGCGGATATACCAGACATATTTTATAAAGGGGACCAAGTAAAGACCATTGTGACTAATCATGATTCCAATTGGCCAATTACTTTCAGAGGAGAAGATCTTTGAATATGTTTCCCTACAGGTTCCAATGTTCCCTCCTGGAGGCCATCTTGGATATGATGTGGACTTGCTGTACACATTATTTAAAAAGGGGCCACCTAAGGACCATTGTGACTAAGTTTGGTTCCAATTGGCACAGTATTTTCAGAGGAGAAGATTTTTGCAACATTGTCCAATTTTGATTATGTAACAAATAATTATTTTTAATAAAGTGATAGCAGGGAATTTCTCTAAAACTTAAAAGAGAAAAGTAAACCAAAGAAGATTTGAAAACAGAATTTGAAGGGAAATAACCCATAACCATATGGCATTGAATTTTTTTTTTTTTTTTTTTTTTTTGGTGAAAAAGAGTCAATAACTACAACAGAGGCTGTTGGATTTTCTTCAAAAATTCAGAGTAAGTAGATCTTGATTTGCTGAACATTTTTCCAATTTACACTTTACCTCTATCTGTTACAGCTTTTGAAATATAAAATTTAAAAAATGTATAAATTCTGGAAATTTTACGGAAAAAGGGCTGTAATTCTGAGACGGGTTTTCCTATTTTCTTCAAAATTGCAGGGTAGATAGATCTTATCATTCTGAATAATTTTACACGTATCAGATGTTTGATGTCTGCAACGGTTTTTGAGTTATTTGCTAAAAACAGCAATTTACCCCCTATGTTCTATTTTTAGTAACAGCGGCCATGTTGTTTGGTCCTCGGACTAACCGAACACATTTTTTTAAACTACATAACCTGGTGATGACTCAGGCCAAGTTTGGATTAAATTGGCCCAGTGGTTTCAGAGGAGAAAATTTTTGAAAAAAAAAGTTTACAACGGACGGACGACGGACGCCAAGTGATGGCAAAAGCTCACCCTGGCATAGCCAGTTGAGCTAAAAATGAAGAATGATTTGCGTCGCATACGACATGTGTCAAAATCGACATTTTCCTATCTCTTGATTGCATAAAGACCAATATCGAAAGCATGTTTTGCATCTGCAGCATATGTGTAGCAATCAATAATAAAATCCAACTAGAGAGTAAATGCCCCCGCTGCCATCATTCAAGTTTTTTCCGATATGTTAACACTCAAGTTTTGGATAAAATTTAGCTACTCTGTTTGTGTGTAAGACACATATGATGCCCCCGCAGTTGGATATAAAACATGGAAATCTAGTTTCTAAGAATTGATATAACTATGGCTTTATATTGTAATAACAGTTTCAGAACAAACATTTCAATGAAATGGGCGAATTCAACTAGCCCCCAAAATCCCAACTTTTGGCCAAAATATAAACCATGATATAATGCATATCTTCGATGCATGCCTAATCCCTGTGCAAAGTAAAATAAAAGTAGCTTTAATATTGTAGGAGGAATTGGGATAAAATGGCCAAGTTCAACCAACCCTCAAAATCACAATTTTTTTGGCCAAAATTTAAACCATGACAATATACACATCTACAATTCATGCCTAATCACTGTTAAAAGTAAAAAAAAAGATGTTGCATTAGCATTGTGGGAGGAGTTGTCCGGAATAGCAGTTCCAGAACACACATTTTAGAGAAGATGGCCAATTTCAACTAATCCTCAAAATCACAATTTCTGGCCAAAATTTAAACCATGAAAATATGCACATCTTCAATTCATGTCTAGCCACTGTGCAAAATTAAATAAATGTAGCTTTAATATTGTGGGAGGAATCATCCGGAATAGTAGTTCCAGAACACATATTTTGATAAATTGGCCAAGTTCAACTATCCCTTAAAATCCCAATTTTTGGCCAAAATCTAAACAATGACAATATGCAAATCTTCAATCCATGCCTAATCACTGTGCAAAGTAAAATAAATGTAGCATTAATATTCTGGGCGGAGTTATCCGGAATAAGATCTTATCAGAAATGGGACGGACGGACGGACGGACGAGTGTAAAACAATATGCCCCCGACTTGTCGTTGCAGGGGCATAAAAATGTAGTAAGAGCTCGGGTCGAAAGAAAGTGCGACGGACGGACGAAGGCAACGACAATAAACCCAAACTTTCGAAAGTGCAGGGATAATTAATGCTTTCATTTTGCCATTTTACAGGTTTAACATATATAATCGCAATTTTCGACAAACTTTGTTTTATGCGACGTTATACACAGTAAATATAACGTCATTTATCATTTATCATTTATCTTTAGTTTTTTGTGTTGTATATGTAACGTTCGAGTGTTTTGTAGGCATGTGGTGTCTTTGGTCTTCCGTCTTTTGGTGTTCTTGCTTTTGCCTTGTCTCTGGACTTTGATTTGTGTAATCTTGTGCTTTGTTCCTTCGGTATTCTACTGCCGTTGTTTTATCAACGAAAAAGTATGTTGATTTCGTTTTTATGGTACTTTCTTAGTACAACAAATGAACTGCAAACATGCTCTGGTCGTACCAAGATTTCACTTCAATACTAGCAATTCATTTAGAAACACAAAAGTCAGTAATATGACAATAATTTATGTTAGAATGAAATTTTGATGATATAAGCATGTACGTGCGTCCGTCACACTTGCTTGTGAAGAGCTACAATTGTCATTACTCTACAGTTTTCATTTTGTAAAACCTTAATATCTTTGTAAAAATGTATGTTAATAATTTACCAACTGGAAAACTTTTATTCTATGCCGTTATACCTCTTTGTATATATTTAACTATATTTATATATAAAATAAAAAGCAAAAATTTCGTCTGTTTTTGCTATATTTCACAAAACCCTATCCTAGTGCTCTGTTACTAACAGGTCAACAGTTTTCGAACTGTTGTCCGTTGCAAGTCTGTTGCCCGCTATGTCTCACTTCATTGGTTCGCGACTTCACGCCTAACGGCCTCTGGAAACAAATTGATCTTCGGTTTCAACAACGGCTGTTGTCTCCGAACCAGTCGATATCTGTATATTGTTTGATTTCTTCCGCGTGCATCATGATTAGGCGATAGGCATTATATCACTTCAATATCTCCTAAAAATTATACTATTTAGAGACCAACCATTTAACTTGAAGGGGGGGACTACTTTTTTTTTGTCTAAAATATATTTTGGAGTTGATTTTATGTGAAAAAAATATTTTGGCTGCCAAAATGATGAAAAAAAATATTCTGAAGGCGGCTTCTGCCCCAAAAAATAATGATAATTTTGAAAACAAAATATTTTGTTGTTGCAAGTGAAAAAAATAATCCAGAAAAAAGACACAACCCCCCCCCCCACCCTCTTTTCAGATTAAAAGGGTGGTCCCTGAGTCCGGGAAAGGTGAAAAATGTACGAAAGATTCAGGAGTTAATCCGTCTTAATCCTGAACGGCAAAAAATTGATTCGTTGTCGATGGTTACATAATTAAAATTTCTGAATATGTCTCCAGTGTTTCCTCAAAATATTTTGGAATGCAATAATTTTTTGGTGGAAATCGAAATAAATAGAATATAAATTATTTCGACAGACACCGCCTTCTACTTCCTTTGAAGTACATGTAATGTCAAGGAGTTTCTTGAAAGGTTTCGCAAAAGTTTGTCAAATGATCAGAAATAAAAAAAATGAATCATTTTTATCCCCGCACTTTCGAAGAAAGTTCGGGGATAATGTTTACTGTCCGTCCGTCCGTCCGTCCGTCACACTTTTCTTGTGACTCAAACTCCTCCTACATTTTTGGATTTAGGGATTTAATTTTGTTGTAGAATTGTTGCATATAGTCTGCAGATGCGCAATAAGCTTTTGGATTTTCGATATTGGTCTTGGTGCAAACAAGAGGCCCCATGATGTCAATTTT